>JAPPVO010000017.1:9736271-9899242 GCA_030407325.1 Camellia japonica
CAATCATGCATCTCGATGCATGATGGCCGAGGAGTCGAATTGCACGACTCAATGTGGAATGAATGCATATGAAAACACAACAAGGCCTAAACTCCATCATGGGTAATCCGGAGTGTCAGCGACCAAGAATTGAGGCACGTTTCGTCACTTTGAATACGAAACGTCCCTCGTTCCCCGTGTTTGGACTAACCCTACTCCAAACATAATGCAACAAGATAGCATACACAATGCGACTATCATGCAACCCTAAATGCAATGCAACCTAATCATGCTGGCATGTGAGGGATGATATGCAAACATGCAACTAGAATACACAATGCTATGAACTAAGGATGGCATACTCAATGCATACGAACCATATAGCATACACAATGCACATACGAAGACTATCATGCACAGATGAAGACTATCAATGAGATGATCAAGGCATACACAATGCAATGGCCAAATATGTAACAACATGAACTAAATGGCATACACAATGCAAGATGGACTTAAACCAATGTGAGTGGACCTCAGCCACACTCAAATCAGTGGCCAAACACAATTGAAATTAGACAAGAACGCTCATGCAAACATGCCCAATGCAAGGGACCGAACCTAAGGCATCGAATGCCACTCTACCAAAGCATGGCAAGGGATGACACATGGCATACAATGACACAAATTCCAGCTCTGAAATAGCATACAAGATGGTCCCGAAACATGTAAACACCTCACCCGATGCATGCTAGATGACCCGAATACCGAAACTAGTGGAATGGATTACACTATAGGTATGCAAAACAATGCTCAAATGATGAAACCAACCCCAAACAGTCCCTATGCAGACCAAAATCAGTGGCTAAATGTGTTGGGATGGTGGCTCGGAATGCATTCAAATGAAGCTCATGCATTGGCCGGTAAATGAGGCATTCAAGCATAACTCTCAAACGTATTTAAAGAGTGAAAATCATGGGAATATGGCATACACGCAAGCTCTGAAATATGATGTGCAATGGCCCCAAAACATGAAAACACCTCAGTATATGCATGTAATAGACCTCGAAACTCAAAGCTAAGCATGGACATTGTACTACAAGCATGCAAAACAAGCATCATTCGACCATGAGACCCAAAAACAGAGCTAAGGCAGTCCAAAATATGCACAAAATCAGTTTAAGGCATGGCCAAAAAGTGCTAGAATCAAGGGTCAACATAGCATGCAATGTAAGCTAGTAAAGAGGATTTGCACTACAAGTATATGAGGCAATCAAGAGGTCACCAACCAGCAAAATTCAGAAGTATGCCATGTCAAATAATGCCCAAAAACTCATGGAAACAAGGTCAATGCATGCAAGAATGATATGTTCCTTTGAAAGGCCAAAAGGAGGGTTATTCTACACATGCAAGATGGACACCCCACATGACAAAACTACCTCTGGACAGAGGTTATGAAGGCCCTAAAACTCATCAAAAATGGCCTAAAACATGCTCAAGAAGTGTGCAAATATGGGCTCCTTTGTAAAGCCAACAATGCTAGTAAACAAAACAAGGGGTGAAAGGGTCACCCCTCTTTGATTTTGGGGCTCAAAACAGCATAATAGCCACTAAAAATCCACTGGATTTCAGTGGCTAAGAAGTCAAACAAAGTCCAATGCAAAGGCCTAGATGCATGGCTCAAAACAAAGTCAAAACAAGCATGCAAGGGGGGAGATGACCCCCAATAGAAAAATGACCTTAAACAAACTTCAAGAGGAGATCAAAATAAGGCTTTTTTTAGTTCATGACAAAACCCAAATATGCTTGAAAACTAGGCTAAGAGATGGAACAAAACAATGCCAAAAAGATGGAAATAGAGTGTTACCCTTGTAGCCAAAGGGACCAGCAGCTTCTGGACCAAAATAGCAAGCCTTCAACCTCTGAAAACCAGCTCCAAGGTGCTTAGAGTGATGGTGAAGGTGTTAGGATAGGAGGTGGTGTGTAATGGCCAAGAACAATGGAGCTTTGGAGCTTGAAATAGAGAGATATAGGGAGAGGTGTATGTATGCCTTAGCCCAAAAAAAAAATCTGAACCTTTGCTAATGAGGGAGAGAGCTTCTCTTATAGGAGAACAAAGGTCCAAGCTTCTCTTGGAAGCTTGGAGCAAAGGGTCAAGCTTCTTTAAGAAGCTAAAGCAAAAAGGGTCAAGCTTCTTGAGGAAGCTAGAGCAAAGGGGTCAAGCTTCCTCAAGAAGCTAAGAAAGGTTCAAGCTTCTCTTAGAAGCTTGAAGCAAAGGGTCAAGCTTCTTTAAGAAGCCAAAACAAGAGGGTCAATCCTCCATACACGTGTATGGAGGATGGAGCAAATGCCTCCCAGCTGGCACAGCTGGAAGCAACTCAGTGAGACAAAAAAGGAGAAAGCTGGCCGACCAGTTCAGGTGGTCGGCCGACCACTCCCCCTGGTCGGCCGACCAGTTCAAAAGGTCCAAGGTGGTCGACCTGCTCCTAGGGTGGTCTCCAAGCTGAAAGCAAGCAAGCGGTGTAGTGGGAGACCTGCAAAAGTGGCTCAAAAACCAAGGAGACCAGCTTCCTGACAAGAAAATCGGCCGGCGGGAGAAAAGGTGGTCTCCAAGAGAAAAGGTGGTCTCCCACCCTTGTACCACCTTCCAAACAATGAAAATAGGGTCCATACCAAAAATGAACCAAGACGGATGCAAAACGAGGGTTCGGGGGCCTAAATGCGCAGCCGGGTGCGCCGAAAACTGACTGTTAAGCATCGAAGGTGGCGTGCAACCACGAAGGTGGTCTCCCGGGCCACAGTGTCCCTCTAGAGAGAGGAAACAAGGTGTGTGCCAAAAACTGGAGCAAACGGAGAAAGTTAAGCAGTCCCGAACCGAGGCGCACGACTGACGGCTTCGAAAACCGGAAACTGGTCTCCAAACGGGAAAAGCGGCCTATGACCACGAAACGTAGCCTACGGCCACTGAGAGATGGTCTATGAGACCTCTCCCTCCCTTCGGGAAGAGAAAATAGAATCTGGTTCGCAAACCGAGGCAAAGCACAAGAGAGTCCCGAAGTCCGGAGGCAAGGCTCTCAGCCGAGACTCCGAAACCTCATAACGAACACAACATGCGCAATCACCGAGTGCTCAATCGATGACGTCTGAGTCTTAAGGTCGGTCAAAAATGGGGTGTCTACAGATGGTACCCCCTGTATGCATCCAGGAAGCTCATCCTTCCATGCCTTGAAGTGGCATCCATCAATTGGTCAATCTTTGGTAGTGGGAAACTGTCTTTGGGACAAGCCTTGTTTAGGCTGGTGAAGTCTACACAAACCATCCACTTCCCATTCTTTTTCTTCACAACCACCGTGTTTGATAACCATGTCGGGTAATTTACCTCTTGAATAGTCCTGGCCTCCAGAAGTTTATCCATTTCCTCTTCTACTGCCTCGACATGCATCAACGTCGGCCTTCTTGCTCACTAGATGACAGGTTTGGCCGACCTATCTGTAGACGTCCCCGAACGCATCCCGGGGAAAGGAGTGCGAGTCCCCCCCGTTCTGGTTCGATATTGGGTCATTACAGTTCGAAGGACTCAAATGTGTCACGGTTCTTAATCTTGAACCAAAGAGTCCAAATCTGGCAAATCGTTTGGAAAACAGATTTTTTTGAAAGAAGTGCCAAACATGGACTGCTTTGCTAGATACAGAGTCGCCACCTAAATATTTTTTAATGGGAAATTTAGGAAACCCTGACTCGGTGTCAAAGGCCACGTGTCCGTCATCACCAAAGTTGCCTCGACTCGGGAACTTGGGTACGATTGGGGAAGGTCACTTCGTGAGCACCCCCGCTCGCCCGGTCAAAGACCGGCCTCTACTAACCATGATATCTGTTTTTGAAAACATTGTATGTTCTTATTCCGGTTATTAGCCTAGGTTACTATGTGATGCTCGCAGCAAACAAGTATAGACTGGGTCGCCTGAACTGGAACAAAACATTTCATGTTTGTTTGTTTGTTTGAAAATGGTTTGCTACTCGCAGGTAGGCTTAAAATGCAGATTTTGCCACCCTCAAGTGGGCTTAGAAAACATGATTTTGCCACTATCTAGTGGGCTTAAAACAAACATTTGATGAATTGTCCAATCCAAGCAACTCAACCTCCACCCACAGGCATTCAAGGCAGTTATATCACATAAGCATATAGCCTCATGGTAAGCATGCTATCATGGCAGTCACTCACACGCATGCAAGGATGCTAAAGCATAAAACTCACCGAGTACTCCGAGCCAAAACAGAAACTCATTAGAAATCATGCATGATCCTAGATACACAGAATTGCCTAATGCAACACATGTAAAAATGTAAACTATAGCAGGCTTGGCTATTCTAAACATGTCATATGAGATGCAACAGCTATTAAGTACTCAACTTGGAATTGAAATACAAATGCAGTTTGTATGATGCGTCGAACCCGGTGCGTGCAAAACAGATGAATGATGCAAACATGCTGTCATATTGTATGCTAATTGAAATATGCCCTATATCTAACCATCATAAGCGGGTAAATAAAAGGGAGAAAGAAGTGGGGGTTGGAAGACATACATCACACTCACGCACACTTATTACAATTATGCCCTCGCACAGAGGGTTCGAATAAATAGTACAGTCCAAATAATACAGTCCAAATATGTACAAATCCCTAATTAATTTACAAATTAACTAAGAAAAATTATAAACTGGCATGCAAGCCAGGGACTGCCTTGATTCTGATGAATGTTGCAAGTTTGGGCTGCCTTGCGCGGAAATCCACTGGGATGCCCCAATTAGCCTCTGTTTTGCAATGTTTCTCGAAATGCATGCCAGACTCCGAAAGGTTGCTGATTCTTCATTTTGCTGCAACAGAGAGCAGGAAAGGGGCATAGCAATGTATTTCACAAATATATGCATGCCTCGATCCTCGTGCCACCAATCACGCATATCGATGCATGATGGCCGAGGAGCCGATTTGCACAACTCAATATAGGATGAATGCGTATGAATGCTACGACAAAACCTAACTCCATCATGAATAATCCGGAGCGTCGGTGACTTGGGAATTGAGACCCGTTCTGTTACTCGGAGTACGGAACGTGCCTCGTTTCCCGTGCTCGGGCTAACTCCTATCCCGAACACGATGCAATATGCATGATATGCATGAAATGTAGCTAATATGCAACCCTAACATACACAATGTTATGCAATGGCATACACGCTATACGAGGTAATACACAACCGGGCATACACAATGCTATGGATGAAATGGCATACGCAATGCAATAATGGGCTTACACTAACATGAGGGAGCCTCAGCCACACTCACATAAGAGGCCGAAAGAAAAAAAAGAGGTGCCTCGAAATGCGTGCACACGGGCACGCAAACCGAGGCAATAGCATTAAGGCATGAAATGAGACTAAAATGGCATACAGAATGCAAAATGGGCTTACTCTAACATGAGTGAGCCTCAGCCACACTCACATAAGAGGCCGTTGGATGAAAATGAGATGCCTCGAAATACGTGCACACGGGCACGCAAATCGAGGCAATGGCATTAAGGCATGAAATGACATAGAGAATGATATGCAAACATGCCAATGGAATTTCAGCACTGAAATATGGGGGAAAACAGTCCCGAAAGATGGCGAAATGACACCAAATGCAAGGAATGGTCCCGAAATGCGAATTTAGGCACCCGAAATGGCCTATAGCTATGCAATGCATGCACAATATGGACATGGAATGAAAATACAGTAGCAAGGCAGCCCCAAAACAAGCATTTTCCAGTCTAAAACATGGGCAACAATGGCATACAAAAAAAATGGCTCCGCAAGAGGGGTATTGAAGCAAGTGATACATGCGATGCCCAAATGGAAAAATACCCTTCTACAACACTGATGAGGGACTAAAAATATGAACATTTATAGTAGATGACATCCCCCAACTCAGTATGAAAACATGCTAAAAATGTCATGCAAGAACTAGGATACATAAGGCTATAACATGAGGTACCCCAAACATTCATCAAAACAGAAAAGACCCTTAATGAAATATGTCAAGAAGATCAAAATATGACTCTTTTCAGCTCTGATGATGGCCGAAAACAGAAGCTAGATAAGCTTAAAAAAGCATGCAAAAATGGGGGTCAAAGAGGGGTATAATGACAAGTATAACATGGAGGCCCCCAAAATGGTTGATCCCTTCTACAATGTTGTAGAGGGACACAAAATAAGCTTACTCACAGTTCATGACATGCTCCAAAACAATTTACATATAGGCCAAACAAATCACGCAAATTTACGGTAAATAGGAGAGATTATGAAGCAAGTGCAAGATAGGGGGCCCAAACAGGGTTGAGCCCTTCTTCAATGTTGAAGAGGGGATCAAAATAGGTCCACTTACAGTTTACATTATGCTCGAAAAAAGATCACTCATAGGCTAGAAATTTCATGCAAAAATGTGACATACAAGATGATATTGAAGCAAGTACAAGATGGTGATCTCAAATAGGGTTGAACCCTTCAACAAACATGAATAATAGCTCAAAAGAGTGACCCTTTCAGTTTGGGTCGGAGCCTAAAAAAGTGAGAAAATAGGCTTAAGAAATGAGGCAAGAAAATGCTACAAAAGAGGGAGATGGCAACTTACCCTTGTAGACAAGTCTTGACAGCCTTTTTGGACCAAGTTTGGATGCTCTTTGCCTCTGAAAAACCAGCTCCAAGTGTTGGAATGGAGTGTGGGGGTCTTGTGCTAGGGGTTGATGTAGAAATGGTACAAGAAAATGACTTTGGAGCTTGGAAATGGAGAGAAATGGGAGGTGGAAGGTATAGCTCCCTCTCAAATGTGTCTAACAAATGTCCAACCTCTTGCCAAGAAGCCAAGCCTCTCCTTTATAGAGGAGAGGCATGAAAAATATCTAAGGGACCTCTCTAATCCTCCATACACGTGTATGGAGGATGGTCCAATTGGCAACCAGCTGGCACAGCTGGAATACACTGAGGGAGAGGAAAATGGCTGGCTAGTTTAAAAAGGAAAAAAAAGTCATTTTTTGGTAAGTGGCCGGCCGGCTGGAAAAGGTGGCCGGCCGGCTAGGGTAAAAAGGTCCAAGCCATAAAAGTGGCCGGCCATGTAGCCCTTGAAGTTAGCTTTCCAATGCCGCAAACCTTGCGTTAAAATTCCTCCTGTAGAAAAAGTTATACCAGTTTCCGTAAAGCCGCGCAGATTCAGTCCAACCGGACTTCAACCAACCATATCTCCTCCCCTCGGATTTGGACTTAGGAGATTCTTGAGTGCAAAATGAAGCCCCGGAAGTAAGCTTTCCAATGGTGGTGGCCTCATATTTTAATTCCTCTTGTGCAAAGAGTTACGCCCATTTCAGTGAAGCCGCGCAGACTTTTCTCCTTCCCGAATTCATGCTGAACCACTTTTGACCAAACAAAAAGTTGGTTGTCAAAACAATGGCTGGCCTCCCACCCTCCTACAAGCTTCCTAACCATGAAAATAAGGCCTCCACCAAAAATGAGCCCAAACCGATGCGAAATGAAGGTTCGGGGCCGAAACGCGCAGTTCGGGACCCCGAAAACTGACTGTTGGGCACCGGGAGTGGTGTTCGACCACGAAGTCGGTCCCTCGGACCCTAGTGTCCCTCAAAAGGGAGCAAATAAGATGCATGCCAAAAATCAGAGCAATCGGAGATGGTTAGGCGGTCCCGAACCAAGGCACACGGCCTGACGGCTCCGAAAACCGGGAACCGGGCTCCGAAATGGGCAAAATGGCCTACGGCCACGAAAAGTAGCCCACGGCCACTGAGAGATGGTCTACGGGACCTCTCCCTCCCCTCAGGAACAAAAACAGAAAAAACTGAGCCTGGTTCGCGAACCGAGGCAAAGTACAGAAAAGGGTTCGAAAGTCCGGAGGCAGGGCTCACAGCCGAGACTCTGAGACTTCTGAACGAGCACAATATGCAACATCACCGAGCGCTCAATCGGTGACGTCTGAGTCTTAAGGTCGGTCAAAAATGGGGTGTCTACACTATCCACATTCAATCTATAGCAGGTGACCTAGGGGTCAATGCTAGGCATCTCGTACGGCGTCCAGGCAAACACCTCAATGTTTGCTCTCAAGAATGCCTCTAGCTCTTTTTCCTCTTCCTCAGCCAAGTCGGAGCCAAGAAGAAAGAAGTGCTCTTCATCCCATTTCTGGACAAGGATTTTCTTCAGGGCTTCCTCACTCTTATCGGCTGGCTCTTTGCCGACGTCATCTAGGACTTCCATATCCTCATTCTCGATCTCTGCTGATTCTGTTTCTCGTATGTTGCAGGTGGATTTTATTGCTGTCATGGAGCAATTCTTCGCCTGCACCTGATCCCCTCTGACCTCTTCAATTCCATGCTCTGTTGGGAATCGCAATAGCTAGTGTAATGTTGAGGGAACAGCCCCTATTGTATGCAACCATGGCCTTTCCAAGATAGCATTATAAGGGGAGGAAGTGTCAATTATTGTGAACTCGGTTTTTATTTTCTTAGTGCTAGCTTGCACCTCCAAACTTATTGCCCCCAGGGGCCATGTCGGCGTTTCATTAAACCCGACCATTGGGCCATTGGATTGTTCCAAATCATCTTGGTGAAGGCCAAGCTCCTTGTAACACCTGACATACATTATGTCACGAGAGCTGCCATGGTCAATTAAGATGCGCTTCACTTGGCATTCTCTAATCTGGAGGGATATTACTAAGGCATCGTTGTGTGGATACTGCACCATCTCTAGGACGTCTTCAGTAAATGACACCACTGGTCCCTGGCACTCGTCTGCCCTAGGTCTTTTCTGTCGGACCTGGTACACATGCTGTAAGTGTTTTACCTTCTGAGTCTCCCCACGTAGGTCCGCCTGCCTGTGGTTGTGGTACTGGAGGAGGCGGTGCTGTCGGTGCCTGAGGCAGTCTCGCTTGCTCTTCCCTTGTCCTGGCCTCGTCTACAAGGTCCCTTAAATGACCTTGTCTTACTAGGCCTTCTAGATGTGCCTTCAGGGCTCTGCACCCTTGAGTCAGATGCCCATTTTCATTGTGGTAAGCACAGTGCTTGCCTAGGCTTCTTCCCATAAAATCGCCCGGAACCCTTACTAGTGCTCTGTAATAGGGCTGGTTTCGGATTTTCTCCAAGACTTTGTAAACTGGGATTCGAAATACGGTTGTGACTGCCTGCGCAGCCCTTAATCCTGTCTCTTGCTTGTTGTACCCGTCATTACCTCGGCCTCGCTTCGGCGAGCTATTTCCCTTCTCTTGTTTCGACGCCTTTATCCCCAGCGTGTCTTCCTCGGCCCTCGCATACTTCTCAATTCTGGCCATCAGTTCCTCCATACTTTTTGGCAGTGTCTTTGCCAATGACTTTCGAAGCAAACAATCATATTTCAGGCCGTTCTTAAAAGACACGACCGCCACCTCTTGGTTGCATCCTGGTATTCGGTTGAATACCTCATAGTACCTCTTGGCATAGGCCTTAAGGCTTTCATCCTCACTGATTCTCCGAGCCATCAAGGAGTCCATCCTTAATGGTTGTAGCTTGTTTGTCACAAACCTGGCCACAAACATCTCGGCTAGGCCTTCCCAGGTTTTCACAATTCCTTTCGGCAACTTGTGAAACCAGTCCGATGCAATTTTCCCGAAGGACGAGGAGAACACCTTGTAAAGCAACGGCTCGTTCCCGGTGTATAGTGCCATCGAGTTCAGGTACAAGCCAACGTGAAAGTTGGGGTCCGACTTACCATCATATATCTGGAATCTCTGCATACTGAACCTTTTCGGGGCCTTAAATTTGTCCAGTTCTACTGAGAACGGTGTTCTCAGCTTAACTGGGGAGGTTACCTCGGCATCCTGTCGCTTCCTCTGGAGGTAATCCCTCAGATCCTCCTTGGTCCGTCCAGGAGCTCGGCTATCTCCGAATTTCAACCTTTTCGGCGCGCTACTTCTGACATCGTTGTGAGTCCTCTTGGATCTCTCTCTATTAGTCGGGTCGAAACAGAGTTCCTTCCTTTGAACATCCCGATGTTCTTTAGTGCATGCTTCTTTGGTTCGACGTGTCTTCTGGGATTCTCTTCTCGTTGATTCTCCATGCCCGTCCTCTTGTGAGGGCCAGTGAGAATATCCCTTGGTCCTGTCGTGCTGTGGGACTGCAGGAATTGTTTTCTGCCCCCCTTTTCAGGCATCTTTCTTAGCCGCTGGAATCGGCGTATCTTGTAACGGGAACGATGGCTACATGACGTTGTTCTGCATCATGAAATTGACGACCGTTTGCAGGTCCACCAATTTGTCCGCCATTCCCTTCATCTCTCCGTCCCTCCGCAAGCATCTGTCTTTCCATACCTGGAGGTCGTTTTCGTTATAATACCTGCCTCGGTCTGCCTTTTTTGGTACGTCGCCCTCCTGGCCGACGTCTTTCTCTCCGGGATTCTGATCCCGAGTTTCTTCATTGCAATTATCCACCTCTACGTTGGGATCAAAGTGCTTTACCACTCCCAGTAGGGATGTCGTCCCCAGCCTTTTCTTTCTATCCGTCATTGGCCATCTATTTTCTTTTCTTTCCCACAGACGGTGCCAACATGTGTGTGTCAATTTTTGACCACACTACCTAACAGGTACTCAGCTGGAAAGCACCGGCAGAATAGATTAAGCCCGAACAACCTGTCATAGAAAGAAGAGATTTCGGCGGTGGTTCGTCCACCCAGGGGCACTCCGACGATCAAGTCAGTTATCTCTCAAAGATAGCAAAAGTGCTTAACTCACTGTTCAGAATACAAAAAGCATACCTTAGACCCACGAGGGTGCCGTACTTTTATAATTAACACTAACCTGGTCCCTATAGAAGCCTAGCTTCAATGGACTCTAGCTCAATGCCTATCCAGGACTCTCAAATAGATAAAGATAAACTCCCTAAGAGCTTTATCCTTATCCAGGCTGAAGTCCTCTATCATTCTAGGACTCTTATAACTTATCCGCTCATCTCGGATTCCGGTATCTCCGTAAATAACCTCGGCCTAGCCGAGATTATCTCGGCGCCATGACCAGAACACGTGGCACCTCGGCTAGCACTTTGGTGCCACCTCAGCCACGTGTTGCTACCCAAAAAATATGTCCCCACAAACACAATTGAAGCATGGAAATTACATTCTGGTCATTAGAAGCAAATCATCTTGATTGTGTTATGAATTCTACTTCACATTTTATGCATTTCAAGCGTGGAGGAACTCGTATTCTGTTAAGGAGGCATTTTATTATCCAAATGGGACATGAGAACAACAATTTGCTTTCTTTTGCTCTTCTCCGGCAATTATATTTGGTCTCATGATTTCTGGAAGTCTGGATTATTTTGAAATATTTTAAGTATGATTATTACAATCTTATAACTCACGATTCAATTCACACAATTTGATATGAGTTTGAACCAAAACGATTTGATTCATGTTGTTAAATCTTAATTGTGTATGAATTACCCACCCAAAAAAAAAAAAAAAAAAAGAATCTTAGTTGTGTGAATCATATGATTCAATTGTGATTCATTGCGATTTATTTCGATTTAGTTCAATTTGCATAATGTATGAAATGGCATTACTTTTACAGAGAGAGAGAGAGATGCATTTTTAAATGTATATATACACATAAACAATTTAGTTATATTGAAATTTATTTCATTTTAAATCTTGTGTGGGTATTTTTATATGTATATATTTACATAATACAAAATTATTATATATTATGATAAATAAAGTGAATATGACAATTTACATTTTGATTCGGGATTTGACAACAATTTTAAGTGCTTCTTGCAGCTGGAATAAAGAGTGAAAATGCACTTTCAAAAGTTGAGGATTTTAAAGCAGATTCTGAAGTCGAGGAGACAGAGGTAGCTGAGCCCGTAGAAGAGAGTGTTGAGATCACCCCATGTGAAAGGGGTGATGCTCTTCAATTTGAAAGCATCTCATTCCATTCCTTGATTGCAGCTGCCAACCACCGACAAGCCGCAAAGGAAGACAATCCATTCTTGACTAACCAGCCGGCCACCGAACCAACCTCTCCACCTACCTCCTCTGTATTGTGTATAAATAGATGCAAAGAGAGCAGAGCAATTACAGCCAACTAAAGAGAGAAAACAAAGAGAGAGAGAATTATTCAGAGTGTTGTATAATTCTACCATTTGTTCAATATAGTGAATCCGCTGCCCGTGGACGTAGGCGACTTGCCGAACCACGTTAAATCTCTTGTGTTATTGCTTGTGTGTGTTTTCTGGTGTGCCCCTGATCCACAACAATTGGTATCAGAGCTCGGGTTGTGAAAAATCGAATTTTTTCCGAAAGTGCCTAGATTTCGAAGTGCTCGAAATCAATTTTTGAGCATACCAGGAGCAAGATCTCGACAAGAGGAGTCCAACCAAGCAAAAACCAGCTCCAGAAAACCCTCCACGCGCTTCCACGCGCCCTTTGAAAAAGGAGAGTGAAGCCCACTCTCACACGCGCCGCCACGCGCCGTTGACAGAGCCGACGCGTCAGCCCACTCGCTACCACGTGCCCCACGCGCCACAGAAGGAAGAAGGTGACTGAGAAGCCGTGCGTGCAGCACACGCGCACTCCACGTCAGCGAGCCAGCTCAGCGCTATGTCAGCGACAGCTCAGAGCCACGTCATCAAACACGTGGCGCCATGTCATCAACCACTTCAGCCGGGCTGCCACGTCACTTGCCAGGTCACCAGCCACGTCACCTGACACGTCATCGACACGTGTTAGACAGTCAGACACATGTCAGCCATGTGTTGCCACGTCAGCTTTCGTTGACCAGTCAACCCAGGTGCAGAGAGTGATCCAGTGGCGCGGCTAAGCAGTAGCCACAGATATGAGGCGTTGAAACTGTTTTGGCCAGATCTAAGTCATTCGGAGTCCGTTTTTGACGATCCAATAGTGTTTTCCAACTATTTGGAATATTCCGGACACATCCGTACGGTCAGTTTTTTGAATTGAAGTTTTGAAAAAAAAAAAACAGTTTAATGGCAGAATCTACAGAGACCAGATCAACCGAGTCCAGATCAACCGAGTCCATAAGTAATCCAGCGAGTACAAGCAACTCTAGGCATTGGACCCCGGTGTCCCATGCTAAGTTTGAGGTAGAGAAGTTTGATGGAAGCAGCAACTTCGGTATGTGGAGATGCGAAGTTAAAGATATACTTGTCCAGATGAACCTGCACTTCACTTTGGGAAACAAACCAGATGACCTGGACGGGATAGAATGGGAGAAGGTGAATCTCTTGGCCTGCAGTTCCATCCGAATTTGCCTTGCAAAAGAGGAGAAGTATGCCTTCACAGAATATGATATTGCGAAGGACCTTTGGAAGGCGCTGGAAGATAAGTTCATGACAAAGAGCATTGAGAACTGGCTCTACTTGAAGAAGAGATTGTTTCATTTCGACTACAAGAAAGGTATTTCGATGAACGAACACCTAAACAACTTCAACAAAATTCTCACCGCTCTGAAGAATTTGGATGATCACATTGGTGATGAAGATAAAGCACTGTTATTGTTGAATTCCTTGCCTGACTCATATGATCATCTCACTACTACTTTACTGTACGGTAAAGAGAAGATCAAGTATGTTGATGTTGCAAACGCCTTGGTGAACAATGAGTTCAGAAGGAAAGATAAGTTTGCAAACAGGGACTCAGCATCCAAGGCATTGACAGTCAGAGGCAGAACAAATAACAGGAGATATGCAGGGCGAGGAAAGTCTCACTCAAAATCCAGAGGGAAGTCATCAGATAGAAGACGTCTTGCAAAAGACGAGTGTGCTGCTAGTTGCCAGAAGGGGCATTGGGCAAAAGATTGTCCCAATAAAGACAAGACAGAAGAAAATGTGAACGTTGCACGAGATGGAGATAATGGTGAAGGAGTAGCCTTCACAGTTTCATCATATGGCCAGTCTGATGAATGGATTATAGATTCCGGATGTTCCTACTACATGTTCCCGAACAAGCAGTGATTCTCGAGCTTACGAGAGTTCGAAGGAGGAGTTGTGCTGATGGGCAACGACCAAGCTTGCCAGACAAATGGGATTGGAACAATTCGACTGAAGATACATGATGGAACAATCAGAATTCTTGAAGATGTTCGGTATGTACCGGATCTGACAAAGAATCTCATCTCAGTGGGAGTTTTAGACTCCAAAGGTTACAGAGTAACTATGGAAGGTGGAGTCCTCAAAGTTGTTCGAGGAGCATTTGTTGCAATGAAGGGTACTCGACAAGGAAATTTATATTTCCTAGACGGCTCTACAGTCACAGGGAGAGTGGCTGTCTCCACCAGCTCAGAAGATGATGCATCAGACACTTCCAGACTTTGGCACATGCGCCTAGGGCATGTCGGTGAGAAGGCTTTACAAGGGTTGGTAAAGCAAGGCCTGTTGAAAGGCGCCAAAACAGGGAAGCTTGAGTTCTGCGAGCATTGTGTACTGGGCAAGCAAACAAGAATCAAGTTTGGTATTGCTATTCATCGTACCAAAGGGATTCTAGACTACGTTCACACCGACGTATGGAGTCCTTCCAAGAATGCTTCATTGGGAGATAAACACTACTTTGTGTCGTTCATTGATGATTTCTCAAGAAGAGTTTGGATTTACACAATGAAGCACAAAGATGAAGTCTTAGACATCTTTCTTATGTGGAAGAAGATGATTGAGACCCAGACAGGCAGAAAGATCAAGAAGCTCAGATCTGACAATGGTGGGGAATACACATCAGATCCCTTCTTAGAGGTTTGCCAGAATGCAGGGATAGTGAGACATTTCACAATTCTTGGAATACCGCAGCAAAATGGAGTTGCAGAACGCATGAACCGCACTTTGGTGGAAAAAGTCCGGTGTGTGCTGTTACATTCTGGATTGAGCAAGGCATTTTGGGGCGAGGCATTGAACTATGCTCGTCATCTTGTCAACAGACTACCTACTGCAGCACTAGATGGCAAGACTCCCATGGATGTATGGTCAGGAGTGCCAGCTACTGATTATGATCAGTTACGTATCTTCGGATGTCCAGCTTATTTTCATGTTACAGAATCTAAATTGGATCCAAGAGCCAAGAAAGCCATCTTCTTGGGCTTTAGTGACGGTGTCAAGGGATACAGACTCTGGTGCCCTGAATCAAAGAAAGTTGTCACTAGAAGAGACGTTACTTTTGACGAGTCTACAATGCTGACGCAGTTAAATCCTCAACAGAATGAGGAAGCATTGAAGAAGTCAGTGCAGGTGGAGTTTGAGACTCCAGCAAAGACTGTTCAGACAGACAACCATCCTGAAGAAGTCTCAGTGGATAGCTCTGAAGAGAGTTCAGATGAAAATGAAGATCCAGAGGCCCCACAACAATCAGAACCCATTGCAATCAGGAAAGGAAAAAAGGGTTAGTAAGCAACCCAGTTGGATGACCGATATGGTAGCCTATGCACTTCCAATCATTGAAGACAATGTTCCTTGCACTTTCAAAGAAGCCGTGCAGAATGTAGAAAGTGTCAAATGGAAGAAGGCTATGGATGAAGAGATCGAGTCACTTCACAAGAACCAGACTTGGGAGTTGGTGCAACTTCCAAAAGGCAAGAAAGCAATTGGGTGTAAGTGGGTTTACACCAAGAAAGAAGGCATCCCAGGCAGAGACAACATCAGATTCAAAGCTAGATTGGTAGCTAAAGGCTATGCTCAGAAGGAAGGAATAGACTACAATGAGGTATTCTCACCTGTTGTGAAGCACACGTCTATTCGTATCTTGTTAGCTTTGGTTGCACAGTTTGATCTCGAGCTCGCCTAACTCGATGTCAAAACTGCTTTCTTACATGGAGATCTTGAAGAGGAGATATACATGTCCCAGCCAGATGGTTTCAAAGTTGCTGGAAAAGAAAATTGAGCCTGTAAGCTGAACAAATCGTTGTACGGGTTGAAGCAATCCCCGAGACAGTGGTACAAAAGATTTGATCGGTTCATGATGGAGAAAGAATACACAAGAAGTCAATTTGATCATTGTGTATATTTCCATAAGCTTCCAGATGATTCTTTCATCTGTTTGCTCTTATATGTGGATGATATGTTAATTGCATCTAAGAGCAAGGTGGAGATTGACAAACTCAAGGCACAGTTGGCAAGAGAGTTTGAAATGAAGGATTTGGGAGAAGTAAAGAAAATTCTTGGCATGGAGATCAAGAGAGACAGGAAGAAGGGCACGGTTTGTCTGACACAAACCCAGTATCTAAAAAAGGTGTTAGACAGATTTGGCATAAATGGGAAAACCAAAGCTGTGAGTACACCATTGGCCCCTCATTTCAAGCTTAGTGCTTCGATGTCTCCACGCACAGAAGAAGAACGAAAGCATATGGCACAGGTTCCATATGCAAATGCAGTTGGTGCATTAATGTATGCTATGGTTTATACAAGGCCTGACATCTCGCATGCTGTGAGTATGGTAAGCAGGTATATGCATGATCCAGGAAAAGATCACTGGCAGGCAGTAAAATGGATCCTAAGGTACATACATGGCACGATTAATCTGGGATTGAAGTTCGAGAGAGATAACTGACTCGGACAGAATCTGGTTGGATATGTGGACTCAGATTATGCTGGTGACTTGGACAAACGCCGGTCAACAACAGGGTATTTATTTACGCTTGCTAAAGGGCCGGTGAGTTGGAGGTCAACGCTTCAGTCAACGGTGGCTTTGTCTACTACAGAAGCAAAGTACATGGCAGTGACGGAAGCCTTTAAGGAAGCTATTTGGCTACACGGGTTGATTGAGGACTTGGGTATTGTTCAAAAGCAGTTGAGGTGTACTGTGACAGTCAGAGTGTCATTTGTTTGGCAAAGAACCAGGTTCATCATTCCCGCACCAAGCACATTGATGTCCGTTTCCATTTCATCCGAGAAATTGTGAATGAAGGGGATATTCTGCTTCAAAAGATTGGTACTGCAGATAATCCGGCCGATATGCTCACAAAAGTGGTTTCTGGGATCAAGTTCCAACATTGTTTGGACTTGGTCAACATCTCTCGGAATTGAGCACCTTCGGGTGCAAGGCAGTGTTGATCAATCACTATGGACAGAGGGCAAAGGCATGACAATCAAGAGCATCTTAGCAGGGGGTGCAGGACATCCAATCAGGGGGTGTCGGATATCTTGGTTGCGCAAGTTCAAGCATAGCAGGTGTAGACATCCGAGACAGAAGCGTGGAAGAGATCTGTGGGAGATAGGAGCAGAGGCTCTCTCCAAATCAGAGAGTGGTGTGAGTTGAGTTGAGGATGTAGGATTCCCTCCTCCTCTTGTATCTCTGGTGTATTATCTCTAGCTTCAGGAGATGCAGACTATGTTGAATTTTGGACGTGACAAGATTAGTAGCAGTGTGTGCAATAGATCACCTCACATGGGTTGAGGGGGTGATTTGTTGAGATCACCCCATGTGAAAGGGGTGATGCTCTTCAATCTGAAAGCATCTCATTCCATTCCTTGATTGCGGCTGCCAACCACCGACAAGTCGCAAAGGAAGACAATCCATTCTTGACTAACCAGCCGGCCACCGAACCAACCTCTCCACCTACCTCCTCTGTATTGTGTATAAATAGATGCAAAGAGAGCAGAGAAATTACAGCCAACTAAAGAGAGAAAACAAAGAGAGAGAGAATTATTCAGAGTGTTGTATAATTCTACCATTTGTTCAATATAGTGAATCCGCTGCCCGTGGACGTAGGCGACTTGCCGAACCACGTTAAATCTCTTGTATTATTGCTTGTGTGTGTTTCTTGGTGTGCACCCGATCCACAACAGAGAGCAATGGGGACGATTCAGAATCGAAGCAAGATGTGGAGCAAGATGAGAATGGCAGTGAAACTAATCTAAGTACGTTTAGTTAAGAACAGCTGAGGGCTCATTCTGAAAATCCAGTTACTGGAATTGATTTTAAACGAAGAGAGGTTGGTTGATTCAAACTTTTATTACATTTAAAACCCTTTATGTTTTGGCTTATTTCATCAAAATTTTCTGTTTGGTTTTTTTCAGGCTTATCTATCTGATGAGGAATTCCAGGCTGTACTGGGAATGCCGAAAGAAGAATTTTGTAAATTACCGAGATGGAAGCAAGACAGGCATAAGAAGACCTTTGATCTCTTCTAGAAACTGATTTCCCCGCAAATGGATTGATTTCTTTACTTTTGCAACTTTACTAGCAATGCCTCGTTTGTCTTAGCCTCTTTCCTGTTTGGTTGCAAATGTCTAGCATTTTGTGTCCTTGCCCTCTAATAACCTTAGGCCATGTTTGTTTGGGTAAACATGAGCTTGGGATTGGACTAATAGTCCAATAAAATTATTAATCCGATGTTTGGTTAAACAATTAAAGTATGGATTAATTATTTTAAACTTGACTATTAGTTAATATAAGATACATAATCCAACGAATTCATAGTCCTAGGACTATTAGTCATGGGAATGCTAATCCAGTCCGCCCAAACAAACATGGCCTTAGTTTTTAAGTGTCGGCATTGATTATGTGATGTCCGCCTGAAGAGTGATGTTTTCTCCCCCATCCCCCCCACTCTCTCTGTCTGTCTTAACTGCTGCTGCTGCATTTGTTATGATCACAGATCATGATTTTAAGGACAGCATGCAGGTGAAATTCTTTGATTTGGTCAGTATGTATCACCGTTTGTGGTTTTCGGAGTCCCTTTTTTCGTGTTTACTATTTATTTGTCAAAGGAAGAGTGTATATGTATTGCATTTGAACTCGATTCCAATATTAAGGAACACACGCTTCTTGTTTGCCATTAAATGTTTTTAATTTAATAGTTGAAAAAAAAAATTTGAACTTTTTGTTTCTTTCACATTCGATTATGCTGCTGAGATGTTCTACTCCGCAGACTGGATACATTGTTGAATACTTTAGATGATAGTTTGGCAAAATTTAATGGTTATATTGGATTATGGTGGTTGACAATCTTTTGTACCTTTTACCTTTGGTATTTGTAAATTTGCTGTAAGGAACCTCCAGGTAAGAGCAAATTATCGAAGAGACGTCATGCGATTGAGCAAGAGATAGTTGATAGTTTCTGTGTAGCGGCACTCGTAGTTGAGCTATTTCTCTTACTGCAACAGGATTATGAATCAATTGTCAGCCTGGCTGTTTAGGGCTACTGGAATTTTTGTTGCAGAGTGATTATTTTGACCAGCTTGTATGGAAGTGAACAAGTTTATTTACTTTTTCAGGGTTTTATTGATTCATTACTTTGATGAGATCTTCCTTTGGCTGCAGCCTATTAGTTTTTCATGGTTGTCTTCAACGCATTTTTTTTTTTTTTTTAACTTTTTAAACAATCCTTAAATTTTGAGAAATTAAAAAATAAAAATACTAAAGATAAAAAAATAAAAATAAAAATTAGGTATATCACACTTGGGAGTTAATTTACTGGTTGTGTGTGCATTAATGCATTTAATTTGATTTAAAAAGGGAGTCAAGGTTGAGCAAAATAATAGTTTATTTAAATTTGATTTTAAACTTCGACAATGTTAAAAATTATGATAAAGCTTTTTTTTTTTTTTTTTTGAAGTTAATTTCAAATTAATTTTAATTGACCTAATCACGGTAAGTATACTTTTAGTTTTTTATGAAAATATATGCAGAAAAATAGAGAAGTAATATGACCTAAATAAGCACACTTATATATGTTATGTGAAACACCCTTATTATTCTAACTGGGTGGTGAGGACAATCAATCAATATTTGCAACTTTAGAAGTCCTTGCATAGGTTTCCTTTGACAAATAAATTAGACTAATTTAGCTCATAAAAAGACAAAATAAATTAAATAAAATGTCACACTTAAATCATAATCGTTTTACTTTTACTTCTTCTCTCACAATCATCAAATCAACAATAAAAAAAATTAAAAATTTATTACAAATAATTTTTTTTTTAATTAAGTTAAAATAATTAAAAAGTCGATAAATCAAGCTAAAAAAAAAGTTTATCTCGAGGAAACTACCATCTACCCATAGAGTTTGAAAAACTAAAGTCCCTGGTTCACGGGTTGTAAAATCTAACAAATTTTATGAACCCATTCTAAAGATAAATATTATAATGTAGCTGTGAAGTTAAAATTATATTTAAAATCTGATGATATACTTGTGTGCTAGAAAATTTTGATATCCTCTAATATTTATGTAATAAACTTCAAAATAACTTTATATTTTCTATTGGGAAAAGACAAATAAAAATGAGGAGTTAATCACGGTGAAGGCATGATGTGTATTATTTTGTATAATGGATATATTACATGGTTGAGATGACGTAATATATTTTCTTATTCATTAATTTGTATTTTATGTTTAGTATAAAATGAGAAAGAATTTTATGTAATGGATGCATCGCGTTACCGATATGACATGATGTCATCTCTTCTAATGATTTGTTTTTCAATTATTGAGGATGTAAGAGAAATTTGAACACAATCAAACAATCAACAATTAAAACAAAACAAAAATCAAACTTAAATCATAATAAAAGAGGATACAAAATTTTGCAAGAATCAATCAAAACTACCTATTTTTTGTTTACAGCGTAAAAATATATGAATACCCTAATATTATTGTGGATCTCGAATTTCGTATCTCCCCAAATTCCTCAAAAACAAACAGCACCTGTCCTGAACTTTTCAACATCTCCTCCACCGTTGAACACCACCACTTTTTCAGCCCATCAATGGAGCTTTCGAAGCTCCCATCCTCCTCTGTACAGACCCACTACCATCTTCCGTAATCACCAAGTCCTCTGCCAACATAGACATATCGTAATTCGTTGTGGTGGTGAGTTTGATCCGAGCAGTGACTTGAATCCCACGAAGGTTCCCAAATCGCAACCAATCAAGATCGAATATGGAATCGATGATGTGTTGCTTCAGGAGATCGCATAAACTAGGGTCGAATCGCATGTCGTAGAGTCCGTGGAAAATATAGAATTCGGAACAAGAGATGGAGGAGAGAAAGTGATAAGGAATGGTGAAGGAACCTTGAAAAGGCTTAGTTTGTTTCTTTTGAGGGGGGTAATTTGTTTTTGTTTATGTTTATTCTTCTTACAAAAGATGTGTATTGAATCCATTGTATATCTTTCTTTTTTGGTTATAATATGATTTGCTTATCCCAAAAAAAAAAACCTTGAAAATCTGGAGCAGTGAATGTGGGATAATTGGTATTGATATTGCGATGAGGAGTTCGGAGCCCAAGTTTGAGAACTTGGGTCAGGTGAATTTTGACAAGAACTGGAGTTTCTGGAAGTGGGTCGATCCATGGTAATGTATACATCTGAATGTTGTAGTCTGTTGATGTAGTTGCCATTGACAAAAGCTAGAAACAGAGAGTTGGAATGGGGATGATGAAGATCAAGATTACTTGATTTTTTTGCCGTTTGAGTTTCCATATTTGAAAACCCAACAAGTAATGTTGGAAATTGGGTTTTAGTTTCCTAATTTTGGTTGAGTTTCCATATTTGAAATCCTAAATTATTTTGGAAAGTTAAGATTTGTAGTTTCCTAATATGCTAGGCGTGGCTACCACTCTTTGACTACTACTATAAAATAAGGTCACTCACCCCATCCCTTCATAGTCACTATTCCAACTCTCTCTCTCTCCCTCTCAAGCTTCATCATGTTAACTGTATTACGCAACTATGACATTCAGACATATGCGACACCACGGATCAACCCACCATCTCTAGTTCCAGCTCCAACTCCAGCCCTCATCAAAATTCATGTCAGCAATCTGGTTAAACTACATCTCCGAACTCGTCAAGGCAATGTTGAATCCAATTATCCTACATTAGCTTTTCCTGATGTTCAACGTGACTTCGCCATTCCTCTTCAACTTCTCCCCTTCTCCATTTCGTGGGATCCCTATATTTTCAACCAGCTTTCGTCTATGAGATTCGATCCCGAACTCTGCAATTCCATGAAGGGACGCATCATCAGTTCTCTTTCAAGTTTGATTATTGAATATGGGGTGAGTCTTGGGTTTCAAGTCATTGTGGATTTGAAGATCACCAGCACGATCGAGTTTATTTCTACGCAATCGAGAGACGATATGATGATGAGTATGTTAGCCGCTTATGGGGTGGTTATCGTGGAGGATGGTGGTGGTAGTGTTGATGAAACTATAGAGACGATGAGGACGAGGAGGGGTGTTTCAAAGGCTGCCATTGATGGGTTGAAGAAAGTGGTGGTGTTCAATGGTGAAGGAGACGATGAAAAGTGCACTACTTGTCCTGTTTGTTTAGAGGAATTTGGGGAGGGAACAGAGCTTACCTCCCTGCCATGTTCTCATCTTTTTCATCATCGCTGCATTGTGCCATGGTTGAAATCACATAATTCTTGTCCGATGTGCCGATCCGTAGTTCCAAATTGAAAATATTTTTATGATGATGATATAATCATCATAGTATTGTTGGTTTCAGATTAGGTAGTTTTAATTGATTCTTGAAAACTATTGTATTAGATTCATTATTAAGTTTGATTTTTCTTTTGATTGTTAATTATTTCATTGTTTTCAAATTTCCTTTTCATACTGGTTTTCTAATTACATAAAAGCTTTGTTATATTCCCTTATTTTGTTAGTGTAATTATTTTTGTGTGAGAATGTAATTGACAAGGGAACAAACGACTACATGGGAAACTCAAAATTCAATCAATAAGATTTGAGTTAATTAATCCAAACAATTATGCAACAAAACAGAAGTTTTCTAAGATCGTTGTTGCATTTTAGCAGCCATTGAACTTGAATGGTAAAAGAAAATTTCACAAGATTTAAGTTCAGAGTGAAAATCAACAACAGGATTAAAAGATTAAACATCATCCAGCAACAATTCAAACCATCAAAAATCGGGCAAAAAAAATAAGCAAACAGAATTGCAATCTGATTACAGGATGATTATAGTAGTCAATCAAATGAATTTTACTATTACAAACATGAACAAGTCTTGGTAAACAACAAAACAAGGATTTCCTGACATTATTAAGAGAATCCAAGACAAACCATCTAGTCACTTTAAATCTTACACCAAACATAAAATTCAGACCCAGTCGAGCAATCTTTTGGGTTTGTGTGTGCAAGTCCAGTTGAACAATTGGAATCAAATCATTATCATTCATCAAGGATAATTGGAATTCAAGTCTTGGTAAACAACAAAACAAGGATTTCCTGACATTATTAAGGGAATCCAAGACAAACCAGACCCGGTTGAGCAATCTTTTGGGTTTGTGTGTGCAAGTCCAGTTGAACAATTGGAATCAAATCATTATCATTCATCAAGGATAATTGGAATTCAAACCATACCAATAAAAGCGATTGTCACATGAGGAGTTAATTTAACTCACCTTGGACTGCTGGACGAGAGACAAGATTGGTCCCATCCTTCCCCTTATGCACGGCTTCATTGGTCCAGAACACCATATACACAAGCCACGATAATCCTCTGGACTACTAACATATTTTCTCATCACACACTAGCTCCAAGGACATTCTCTTCTAATGTTACTCTCCTTATGCTCCTTTTACTGCTAATTTCAATCCCCGTTACCAGTCAAACTTGATCATAATAACATTCTTTTATGGTCAACTCAGTCATGACCTCAAAAGATACATAAATGGCAGTCACTCTTACCCACTTTGTCTCATTCAATCCACTTCTTCACCCACCTCTGCTTGTAATGAAAACTGATATCCCACCATTACCAGCTTATGTTGCCTGAAAAAGAAAGATCAATTGCTTCTGAGTTCGATGCTCATCCTCACTCATCAGTGTATCAGTTGGAACAATTTCATTCTATTGAAAAATCAATTCACTTACCGGGGGCATTTCCCTAAATAAGCTAAAATAGTAAAAGAATTCCCAAACTAAGCCTAGTTTTGAAATAATTCCCAAAATAAGCTAACTCGCGGTTCACAATCGCGAGTTCAATAAATTTCTCCCCGTTTCGCGTGAATGAGGGTAAATCTTAAATTCGTGGTTACGAAAAGCGAATTTGATTAAGAACTCGCGGTTACAAAACGCGATTTTATCCAAAAAAAAAATTTCTTCTGAACTCGCTGTTCTAAACCACGATTTTATAAAAAATAAAAAAAATTTCCTGAACTCGCTATTTTGAACCACGCTTTTTGTCCAAAATTTTTTTTTGAACTCGTGGTTGTGAACCACGAGTTTAATCAAAACCCAATTTTGTAACACACTCACACACACTCCTCACTCACAGCCACACCACACACTCTCTCTCCCTCTCTCTCTGACACATCACTCACACACACATCACACTTACATCAAAGTAAAAATAAATAAATTTTAAGAATTAAATAAATATAAATAAATAAATAATGTTTAAAAATAAATAAATTTTAAGAATTAAACCCTAAACTCTAAAATACAAAAAAATAAATTTTATCTCTAAACACTAAAGTAGCGTTTGATAACGTTTACGTTTTTTATTTATGTTTACAAAAATTTTATAAACTGATTTTTGTTTATTTTTACAAAAACATAAATTACAAATGCGTTTGGTTTGAACAAAATATTTAAAAAAATTTAAAAACATAAACTAAAAAATATATTTGTTCAAGCTTAAATTTATGTTTTTGTAAAAATAAACAAAAATCAGTTTATAAAATTTTTGTAAACGTAAATCGAAAACGTAAACGTTATCAAACGCTACTTTAGTGTTTAGAAATAAAATTTATTTTTTTGTATTTTAGAGTTTAGGGTTTAATTCTTAAAATTTATTTATTTTTAAACATTATTTATTTATTTTATATTTATTTAATTCTTAAAATTTATTTATTTTTACTTTGATGTAAGTGTGATGTGTGTGTGAGTGATGTGTCAGAGAGAGAGGGAGATAGAGTGTGTGGTGTGGCTGTGAGTGAGGAGTGTGCGTGAGTGTGTTACAAAATTGGGTTTTGATTAAACTCGTGGTTCACAACCACGAGTTCAAAAAAAAAATTTTGGACAAAAAGCGTGTTTCGAAATAGCGAGTTCAGGAAATTTTTTTTTTGGATAAAATCGCGTTTTGTAACCGCGAGTTCTTAATCAAATTCGCTTTTCGTAACCACGAATTTAAGATTTACCCTCATTCACGCGAAACGGGAGGAAATTTGTTGAACTCGCGATTGTGAACCGCGAGTTAGCTTATTTTGGAAATTCTTTCAAAACTAGGCTTAGTTTGGAAATTCTTTTACTATTTTAGCTTATTTAGGGAAATGCCCCCACTTACCACACTAGTTGCTCTTTTATCACTGAATCAAATGTATTGCGTGTATCAAACATTTATGTAACCCGAAAATCCTCTCCCATGGTAAAATCATCGTCTGATACGTGCCCAACCTTCTTCATTTTCACATGAAGATCATGAATTAAAGAAGTAAGATTAGTTTCTCTATGTGATTTATCACCAACTACAAACACATGAACCTTCTTTCTGACATCAATCCAGCTATAACCCGGCTGCTTCTTCAACCCCTTGTCCTTCATTTTCAACCTAAGTTTCGCAACTTCTCTCAATTCCCCACTTGAAGCTTATATGTTAGACAGCAACATATAAGTACCTGCATTTTCTGGCTCTAATTCCAAAAGTCTCTTTGCAGCCAATTTCCCCATATTTTTTTTCGCCGTGATCATTGCATCCCGCAAGAAAAGCCTCCTAAACAGAACCTGAAGGCTCAATTGGAAGCCGCTGAATAAAATCAAAAGCCTCCTTGAGCCTCCCCGCTCGACCACAGAGATCAACCAAGCATGAATATGTTAGGGAAAATCGATGAATCCCCACAAGTAAATCAATCAATGGAAATATAAACTAATGCGGAAAAATTAAATCAAAGACAACACAAGAATTTTTACGTGGTTCTCTCAATGTGAGGTACGTCCACGGGATCGAAATCCGATTCCACTATCAACCAAATAAGTTCCAAACGATTACAAATGAGACACGAATGGTCTCACAAAACCACCCTTAGGTGAATTCCAAATAATCACAAATAAACAAGAGGAAAGACCTCACCAAATAGATGAACCAAAATCTTCAGAACCAGAGTTGAAGACGACCCAAAATAACGAACCAAATCAACTTCCACACAAAAGAAACAAAAGCTTGAACAAATCAAGCACTGTTCACCAAACCTCACCAATTGTCCATACACGGGCACTATTGTCGAGGAAGTATATCACCCGCCACTTTTTCTTGGGAAAAATAATACACCAAAAAAAATTATATTGTCAATCTAGGGTTTTGTAATCAAACCCTAATTGTATCCGAATTGGATTGGGCCTCCACAAGTATAATATATAAAAATATTATACCTAAACCAAGCCAAATTAAAACTCTTTTTCCAAAACCAATTGGGTCCCACACTCCAATAAGGAGGTATACCCAACAATTTCCCCCTACCGACTTAGGTGGAGATATCAACCATACCCGCCAAAGTTCGACACTTTAAATGTTTGTCCCTCGACAAAGTCTTAGTCAGCATATCTGAAATATTATCATCTGTGTGAACCTTTTCGAGTTGCAACAATTTCGAATCTAACACATCACGAATCCAATGGTATCTCACATCAATGTGTTTCGATCTCGAATGAAAGGTAGAATTTTTACTCAAGTGAATAGCACTTTGACTATCACAATAAAGCACATACCTTTCTTGCTTCAAACCCAACTCTTGCAAAAATTTCTTCAACCATAACTCTTCTTTGCAAGCTTCTGTAATAGCAATAAATTCAGCTTCGGTAGTTGAGAGAGCAACACATTTTTGTAATTTAGATTGCCATGCCACAGCTCCCCCTGCAAAAGTCATCAAATACCCCGAAGTAGATTTCCTAGAATCAACATCACCAGCCATGTCAGAATCTGTGAACCCATCAAGCATCGGCTTACCATCCCCAAAACACAAACACACCTTCGAAGTCCCTCGAAGATATCTTAGAATCCATTTTACCGCTGCCCAATGTTCTTTACCCGGATTAGAGAGAAAACGACTCACCACACCAACGGCGTGAGCAATATCCGGCCTTGTACAAACCATGGCGTACATCAAAGAACCAACTGCTGAAGCATAAGGAACTTTCAACATCTCTTCTTTGTCTTTCTCACTTGTAGGACATTGATTCGAACTAAGTTTGAAGTGACCTGCAGTGGACAACCAACCGGCTTTGCTTTATCCATGTTGAATCTCTCAAGAACTTTCTCAATGTAGCTCTCTTGAGACAACCAAATCAGTCCCTCTATGCGATCACGAACAATTTTCATACCAAGTATTTGCTTTGCCGGTCCCAAATCTTTCATAGCAAAGGACTTGCTCAACTCCAATTTCAACCTGTTAATCATGGTAGAATCTTGACCCACAATTAACATGTCATCAACATAAAGCAAAAGAATAATAAATTTACCATCCGGGAAATTTTTCACAAACACACAATGGTCCGAAGTGGTTTTAGAAAAACCATTATTCATCATGAAAGAGTCAATTTTTTGTACCATTGCCGTGGAGCTTGCTTGAGGCCATACAAACTTTTCTTCAATTTGTAAACAAATTTCTCTTTCCCTTTTTCCACAAAACCTTCCGGTTGCTCCATGTAAATTTCTTCTTCAAGATCACCATGAAGAAATGCGGTCTTCACATCAAGTTGCTCAACTTCAAGGTTCATACTTGCAGCCATGCCAAGTACAACCCGAATAGAAGACATCTTTACAACCGGTGAGAAAATCTCGTCAAAGTCAATACCTTTCACAACAAGACGTGCTTTGTACCTCAGATTCTTCCTATCATTCTTCAATTTGAAAACCCACTTATTTTTCAGAATTTTCCTCCCCTTAGGCAACTTCACTAAGTCATAGGTGTGATTTTCAAGTAAGGAGTTCATCTCCTCTTCCATAGCCTTTTTCCAATCATCTTTCTTTGCATGCTTAATTGCTTCTTGGTAGCTCTCCGGCTCCCCTTGATCAAAAATCAACACAAACTCATTGGGAGGATACTTTCTTGAAGGTTGTCGGTCCCTTGTAGATTTCCTCAACTCAAGTTGTGGTGGCGGTTTTTGAGTTGGATGCTCTTCCTCAATTTCTGGCTCAACTTCATTAGGATTAACATCATCTTCTACATCTTCAATGGGTGGCTGCACATCTCCCCCATTTTCATCATCAACTGAAGATGAAGGAGATGGATCCATGTCAATGAGATCACTAGTTTTTGGCTCCGGTTGATCACCTTTGCCAAAGTCTTCAATTGTTTGGTCTTCAAGAAACACAACATCACGGCTTCGAATGACTTTCTTGTCGACCGGATCCCACAATCTATACCCGAATTCATCACGCCTATAGCCAAGAAAAATACATTGTCTTGACTTACTATCAAGCTTGGACCTCTCATCCTTTGGAATGTGAACAAAAACTCGGCAACCAAACACTCTCAAGTGCTCATAAGACACATCTTTGCCAGTCCAAACTCTTTCAGGAACATCACCATTCAAAGGATAGCAAGGAGATAAATTGATCACGTCAACCGCTGTACTCATTGCCTCACCCCAAAAGGATCTTGGCAATTTAGCTTGTGAAAGCAAACACCTTGTTCTTTCCACAATGGTGCGGTTCATCCTCTCGGCAACGCCATTTTGTTGAGGAGTCTTCTTAACTGTCTTTTGGTGCCGAATACCTTGGCTGCGACAATACTCATCAAATGGCCCAATGTATTCACCACCATTGTCTGTTCGGATGCACTTCAATTTCTGCCCTGTTTCTCTTTCAACCATGGCCTGAAAATGCTTAAATACTTCTAGAACTTGATCTTTAGTTTTTAGTAGATAAGCCCAAACTTTCCTTGAATAATCATCAATGAAAGTAACAAAATAAAGTGCACCACCATGTGTTCTAACTTTTAAAGGACCACAAACATCCGAATGAATCAATTCCAAAACATTTTCTTTCTAGAGGCAACATTTTTATGAAAAGAAACTCTATGTTGTTTACCCGCCAAACAATGAACACAAGTTTTAAGATGTGTACCTTTCAAACCGGGTAGAAGCTCTTTTTTGAACAAAACTTGCAGCCCCTTTTCACTCATATGGCCAAGCTGCTTGTGCCACAATTCGGTAGAAGTATCATCTTCAAGTGCATTGACAACACCTTTACAAATTTTTCCTTGCATCGAATAAAGTGTATGAGTCTTCTTGCACTTAGCCACCACCAAAGAACCCTTTGTGAGCTTCCATATTCCATCACCAAATTTGTTGTTGAAGCCTTCATCATCTAGCTTCCCAGTAGAGATCAAATTGAGGCGAATGTCGGGAACATGCCTCACATCTTTAAGCAACAACTTACAGCCCAAATTTGTTTCCAAACAAACATCACCCATGCCGATAATCTTGGACAAACCTTCATTACCCATTCGAACAGAACCATAATCTCCTGCAGTGTAGGTAGTGAAGAAATCAACTCGAGAAGTCACATGAAAAGAAGCACCAGAATCAATCACCCAACTGCTCTCTTGGCCCACAAAATTGATACAATCATCTTCACAAACGACCATGAGATCATCGGTAGTAACTGCCGTTGTGTCTTCTTGCTTCTTATCCACACTTTTGTCACGCCTTTTCTCCTTGTTCTTGAGCTTTCGGCATTCCCGCTTCATGTGCCCTTTCTCATGGCAATAATAACACTCAACGTCTTTCTTTGAAAGAGAACCATCTCTTGACTTGTCACGGCTTTGATCACGACCATGAGGAGTCTTACTCCTCCCCCTTGTTTTGCTTCGGCCTCTCACAACAAATGCTTCCGAATGAGAGGAACCGGCTGATTTTCTTCTAGTTTCTTCATTCATAAGCTACTAGTGACTTGGCCCATTGTGACAACTCCATCGGGTGCCGAATTACTAACTGTCACAACCAAAGTCTCCCAACTGTCGGGTAAGGAACTAAGTAGCATCAAAGCCTGCAACTCATCATCAAAAATAATTTTCATAGAAGCAAGTTAGTTAACAATACTCTTTATTTCATTCAGATGTTCCGGAATAGGGCTGCCCTCTTTATATTTTAAATTAACCAACTTACGAAACAGAAAGGCTTTATTTGTGGCTGATTTTCTATCATAAAGACTCTCTAATTTTTTCCATAAATCATGTGCCGAAGTTTCAGTGGCAACATGATGAAACACACTGTCATCAATCCATTGACGGATAACACCAACGGCTTTTCGATTAAGCCTCTTCCACTCATCATCTTTCATATCAGCAGGTTTGCCACTATCACCCTCAATGGGTCCATACAAGTCTTTACAAAATAATAGGTCCTCCATTTTAGTTTTCCAAGTTACCCAATTACTTCCATTGAAGCTAGACATGCGACCCACATTCCCCTCCATTGATTTACACAAATAAATAAACCCCAATAAACCGTAAGCTCTGATACCAGTTGTTAGGGAAAATCGATGAATCCCCACAAGTAAATCAATCAATGGAAATATAAACTAATGCGGAAAAATTAAATCAAAGACAACACAAGAATTTTTACGTGGTTCCCTCAATGTGAGGTACGTCCACGGGATCGAAATCCGATTCCACTATCAACCAAATAAGTTCCAAACGATTACAAACGAGACACGAATGGTCTCACAAAACCACCCTTAGGTGAATTCCAAATAATCACAAATAAACAAGAGGAAAGACCTCACCAAATAGATGAACCAAAATCTTCAGAACCAGAGTTGAAGACGACCCAAAATAACGAACCAAATCAACTTCCACACAAAAGAAACAAAAGCTTGAACAAATCAAGCACTGTTCACCAAACCTCACCAATTGTCCATACACGGGCACTATTGTCGAGGAAGTATATCACCCGCCACTTTTTCTTGGGAAAAATAATACACCAAAAAAAATTATATTGTCAATCTAGGGTTTTGTAATCAAACCCTAATTGTATCCGAATTGGATTGGGCCTCCACAAGTATAATATATAAAAATATTATACCTAAACCAAGCCAAATTAAAACTCTTTTTCCAAAACCAATTAGGTCCCACACTCCAATAAGGAGGTATACCCAACAGAATAGTGATCTTGTTGAACTTGTATCGATTTGTCTCTTATGAGCTCGTCAAAGTACTTCAATCCCTCGTCCGCCAAACCAGCATGGCTGCACGCTGCAAGCAACCCCACGTACGTAACATCATTGGGTTTGATTCCTAAGTTCTTCATTTCTTTGAAAAGGCTGATTGCCTCAGCGCCACACCCATGGTGAGAGAGTGGAGCTTATTTTATAGTAGTAGTCAAAGAGTATTGGTTTAGTTCTTGTATTTAGAAACCTAAGTAATATTGGACTTGGATTTAGTTTCTCAGCAATGTTAGGTGTCATGAAAAAAAATTTATGAAAATAATCATGAAAGATTTATGACAATTGGATTACACTTAAAATAAAGCATGACACATAATCTAAGAGTCATAAATCTTTCATGATCATTTTCATAAAAGTTTTTTCATGATTCCTAACTTTTCTATTAGTTTCTTAAGCTTCTAATTTTTGTTGACTTTCCATATTTTGAATCCTAAACTATATTGGAAATTGAATTTAGTTTCTTAATATCACTTTGTATATATGTATACAAGGGTTAAGCTAAAATTATAAATGAGGAGCTTTTCATTTATATCATACAATATTGTCAAACATGGGCCACCAAAAATTTTCAAATGATTAGCAGATACTAACTAATTCCCCTAAAATATTTCCTAGTTTTTCCCTCTTTGCACCAATGAGAGAAGAGAAAGGTATTACATGGAACCTACTCTATTTGCACCCAAAAAATTCTCCCAGGGAAGAGGCCAACTCTTAAACATTTCAATTTAAGCTTATTCAAGAAACAACCTCTCTAAAAATGAGAACCGGCCCATTTTTATTTTATTTTTTTTAAGGGCCAATCTAAAGGATCCAAAAATATTCTGTTGGGCTCATATTTGTTTATAAGTGTGATTTGGCCCAATTAAAATTAAAATATATACAAAATGTTGGTTGCATTTGAATAAGAAACACTACATATACAAAATGTTGGTGGCCCAAAATAGGCTCCCTAATTTTTTTTTTTTTTACCTTATTTCTTTATCAAATTTTAGTAGAATAAATAAATTTGCTCTAATTTTTTTTTACCTTCTTTGTTTATCAAATTTTAGTGGAATAAATAATTAATTCAATCTCAACCACACTCACTCATACACAATTTCAACAAACAACAATGCACCTACACTTTAACCACACTCATAAACAACATATTCATTAGACAACAATTAATTCAATACATATGCAATACATTTTAATTAATAAAGTTTTCCTAATTTTGGTAACTTTTTTATTTTTTATTTTTTGTATGAATACATTTTAGGGAAATTTACCAATAAATCCCAAATGTTAAACTTATGAACCAATTGGTCCCAATTTTTTTCTAATAAACCGTTTAGTCGTTGGATATTTTGAGAGACCTTAATGCCCTCATTTAGATGTTATTAGATGCATGCTCTTTATGAGGGTGTGTCACGTGACACACAATATGTCACGTGACACACACAATGGGTGCCACACATCAACAAAGTACACTAAGGCTCTTTATGCTTTTTGCCTTGGAGTGATGTATGTCACGTGACACACACAATGGGTGCCACACATCAACAAAGTACACTAAGGCTCTTTATGCTTTTTGCCTTGGAGTGTCACGTGACACACACAATAGGTGTCACACATCAACAAAGTACACTAAAGCTCTTTATGTTTTTTGCCTTGGAGTGTCACGTGACACACACAATAGGTGTCACACATCAACAAAGTACACTAAGGCTCTTTATGCTTTTTGTCTTGGAGTGATGTATGTCACGTGACACACACAATGGGTGCCACACATCAACAAAGTACACTAAGGCTCTTTATTCTTTTTGTCTTGGAATGATGTATGTCACGCGACACATACACGGAAGGGTATAATTGACCACTCAATGTTACTAAACAAAGGAAATAGGATCAACTGGTAAGATATTTCCCCACTAACAGGACTAATCCGAACAATAGAAATAACCTTAGGACCAATCGGTAAAACTGTTTATGAGATAGGATTTATTGGTAAATATCCCTACATTTTAATATCTAGTTTGGTATCAATTGACAGTAGTGATGATGCCAAATAGTGTGATTTTTTTTTCTTTGTGAATATAGGCCTCTGTTTTTGTTACACCTTAGACCTCTAAAAACTCAAAGCCGGCCCTGCTAAAAATGAGGCCCTAAACCCCTTTTTAGTGAGAGCCTAGTGCAATCACTCACTTTTTTGCCTTGTTTGGCAAAGGTTAAAATTTGGCTTTTTACGCTAAAATTTACAAAAAGATAAAATAAGTTAAAATAGTTAATAAAATAAAATGTCACATCAAACTCATAATCATTTAATTTTTTCTCTCACAAACATCATATCCAACCGTAAAAAAATCTAATCATTTTTCCAAACATAAAAAATTTAGACTATTAAAATAACCTACTAAAATAGTCAACTTCCTAAGTTTAAGTATGTATTACCAATATTACAATCAGGAATTTTGGGGGTTTCTAATGTAAATGAGTGAGAGCCCACTCTACGGGTGTTCTTAAAATAGAAATTTTAATTTTGAATTCATAATATATTTTCTATATTGTTAAGTGATGGAAGTCAAAAAATAAAGTGAATGGTCTTATTAGGTTACTCGAGGCAAAGGAGGGGGAAAGAAAAAAAAAAAGAAAGTGTAGAAATTAGACACAAAAATATCCTCTGGCAAAGATAAGAAGCCAAGCCACCACAAAACTATAACAGAAACAAATATAAGAAGTTCTGAAAGCCATGGCGAAAAAGTCATTTTCTGTTACTGCTCATGAACAAAGATATTTTAGATTTTTGGATTTTACTAATGATTGTATTGTAACTACGTGGTGTACAGTTTGGGCATTATTATTATATTATAACTTATGTAAACTTACCTTCATGTCTTGATGATTGAATGATTATTACTTATAAATAAATAAATAATGGATTTATTAATTATTACATTGTATTCTTTGAATGACACTTCCAGAATTAGTAAAATTTAGTTTTTGTTGTGGAGATCATTACTGTCATATTATTGAGGTGGTTGTCTCATCTGAACATCCCATATTAGTTGCGTCGTATTGCTTTTGTTTTAATATGTATGCTTAACTTGGCATGCTTTTTATGTGGCATAGGTTCATGGTAACTCATTCCAGAAGAAGGTTATGCTACTCTTTGGAGCAGGCCATGCTAATGAGGTAAAAGTCTGAACTTAGACAAAAATTCCGTTTGGTAGAACTGTGGAAAAGTGATTATAGATTATAACTTACAGGTGTGAACATAAGTTGGTAATATGTTTGGTGCAGCTGTGCAGCAGAGTAGTGTTTGGTAAATAAGCTATGAAATAGCTTTTTCCTGTGTAATTGATATTTTTACCCTTATGAACATAAAAATTGTAATTTTGTCATTTTCTTTACTTTAAATTTGGAAAAAGTTATTTTATTTATGGAAGTTGATATAATTAGTACCTAATTTGGTACATTTTTCCATTACCTCAATTTTTATTTATTTATTTATTTATTTAATATTGAGTTCACAAGGGAACAAGAAAATGTTATTGAAATAAAAATACAATAAATTACCATTAAGGCAATAAAAATAAAACTTCCTAGATATTTAAAGAACTCCTAATTTCGTCTGCAAATTGACATACAAATATTATGTGTCCTCACTTCTATTTTCGTTGTCATCACCTGCAACATCATTTCCATGGCGTTCTTGTTGAGACGAAGATCCTTCATTTTCATTAGGCACATAATCCGTGAATCTATTATAAGAGTCAAATGCAATATCGCGGAACTCACTTCGTCGGATGAAATTATGAATTGCCATTGTTGCACAAACAAATTTGACTTAGGTCGGCTACTTGTAGTTTGGTGGGATATCTTTTATCATCGGACATCTTGTTTTCCAAACCCCAAACGTTCTTTCTATTACACTTCTAAGTGATGAATGAGCTTGGTTGAATTGTTCTTGTGCATTTTGAGGGGGTTGACCATATTCAAATTGAGCTAGATGGTATCTCTCTCATTTGTAAGGTGCAAGATATCCTTTCATGTTTGGATACCCAACATCTACTAAGTAAAACTCATCTATTTTAAAATTCCAAAATGAAATTGAAATAAGCAATTATAAATATAAAAATAAATATGGAGATGTGAGTATTGTGCATCTACTGTAGCAATCAAATATAAAACAGTTACCTCCTTGTGGTTTTGGAAAATTATAACTAGGATTCCTAATTGTATCCAGGAAGATCCGAGTATCGTGTGCACTTCCTTTCCATCCTAGTAAGCAAAATGTGAAACACATATCAAAGTCACATGCGGCCATTATATTTTGAGTTGCATACCCCTTTCTACCTATTAAACAAGGTTGTTTATCTGGAGATATATATACTTTGATGTGCGTTCCGTCAATTGCTCCAATACAATCCTATTACAAAATAGTTAATAAAAATATTTTTAGTTACAGATTATTAGAAATATCCTACCAACATTAATTATATGTAACACCCAAGTTCTACTTGTAATTAATTATTTACCTTGAAATGAGGATAATATTTACGCTTGCTTCGAATATATGGATGCACACCATTTCTCGATTGAGGCCTTACCCAATCAATAGACATCATTGTAACAGCTTTTAACACCTTCTTGAAGTATTTTGAAATAGTTTTGCCGGAATGTTGAAATCTTTCTTGGACATTTCTGTTTCGAATGTCACCGCCAACAATATACAAAAATATTGCAACCTGCTCCTGAACCGAGACTTTTCGTCCAGTTTCAAGGCCATACTTTGTCTGTAACAAATCACACAATTGATAAAATACCTCTCTTTCCATTTGAAAATTTTCAAATATTCTTGTCCGATTCCCTTCTTGTAATTCTACCATCCACTTCCCCCCTGTTAAACTAGATATCCTACATGGTTCTTTTATCAAATAATTTGTCGCATATGTCACTGCAACTGTTGCCGCCGTAGCTAAGAGCATATTATTATGTTGTTGGGTTTGCAATGTGCTACCTTCATCTTCAGTATCTTCATCATGGTGATCATCATTCTATTCATCGTCATCACTGTTACTCATCTCCAAAATACTTACTCATTTAAAGGCTTATTTACTATTACAAGAATGACCTTGCTTTTTTCTAATTAGATTTTAGTCCAAATTAAGCATTATAAACACTACAAAAAAAATTCACTTTTAGCAGCGGCCCAAAATGCCGCTAAAAGTAGGAAAAAGCGTTTAAAAACTAGAAAACCTTTACCGCAGTTGCAATAGCGACGGCCAAACCGCCGCAATAGCCCCGTCGGCATATCCTTATAGTGACGTTTTCCTCAAACGCTAGTATAGTTATTTTTATTGCGACGGCCGATGTAGTGACAGTTATAAATGTCGCTATATCTTAAATTTACCCATTACTTGCTAACTTTATAGTGACGGGTTGACCGCTGCTATATCCTTCACTTTTGCGACATTTTGTGAACCGCTGCTATATTTTGACTCTATTCGATCAGTTTTACATTGTCGCTATAACCATAAAATTCTTTTTGAATTTTATTTGCAGTGGCGGTTATTAACCGCTGTTATATGCTATGTTTACTATTCAATTACCAATAATATATAGCTTGAAATTTTCAATGATTTGCTAACCATTAATGGTTGTCTCTCACTTATCCCTGCTCACATTATATATCTATAAAAACAGTATTTTATTCTAATGGTTCAATACTCAATAATGGTAAAAGGTAAAAGAGTCTGCATTTTTATAATTCCAAAATTTCCAAAACACCTTAATTAAAAGATTCATTACAAAAACCTGTAATACAAAAAAGATCCAATGTTTCTAACAAACTAATAGCCCACACCATAATCTAAAAGGTATATATAAACTTGTCACAGGACAATAATACTCAAAAGTATTACTCATGATGCCATTTTATAAAGACCTCCATAAAAAATGTTTAAATCGAGAAATGACGTCCATTGATTGATGCTTTCATGTTGTCTTATTTCTTGCAATAAAAATGATTGAATGAGCATAAGTATCATTTTCAATTTCAAAATCTATAAAGAAAATTTAGACTACAAATAATTCTCGACAAGTCTTATCTTTTTGACAAGTATGTGGTTTACATATCAAAAAATATTACCATACTCAAGTTGAAAATCATATTTGCATATTAAGATAGATCAGCCATTAAGAGAGAAAATAGCAGCAAATGGAGAGAAAGAATATAGTAATGCAGAAGTGTAAGGCGGCTAAAGATTTAAGAAACAAATTGTTCTCAATTTGTGCAGTTAGTTCTTCTTGTTGTTCTTTAAGCACTGCAAGTTGATTTCTAAGATTAGATATGGGTGAAGACATGTAAAGGGCTTAGAACATGTAAGTAGCAACTAACAATTATTAATGTCTAGGAAATTATATCTAAATATGTGCCCACCTCGCCTCTGCTATTACTCCTAAGTATAGAACTCTGATGAAGAACACCTTTCACAAGGCCTTTTAAGTTTGGATGTTGCTTTTAGCTTCTGTTTTCCCAAGTGGTCTCTTGCCTATAGGTAATCACTAATAGCCTCATTGCCTCACCCTACTCCCAATCTCTCATAGTCAGTGTATCACTCAAGAAGAGGATTATATTATGAAAGAACAACGGTTTTGAAAATGGACTTTTATTCATATACCATAAACATAAACATTACAATTGAAAGACCCTTACAAATAAGTGTTCTTTTTTTTGTAGATGAAAAGAAGTTATTACTCATGCTATCTGTAATACTCTCTATTTTTCAATGTGCCCTTGAATATAAGACTCTCTTTCCTTATATATCCTGAGGGCAGACTCCAAAGCTAGGATGTTAAAACATATCCAAATAAAAGATAAGATGCCAACAGGTTGGCATTTGGACTAAATCAGCCAATAAAGTCAAACATTAGTAACAACCACTAAATCAAGCAACCAATAGCAACATCCAAGGGTCTATTTTTTAATTGTATATTATAGTTTGATCCATTGTTGATATTCAAATTTGTTCGATTGCCCAATTCTCTATTTCACTGGTTTGTTTGGTATTTTTACGGATGCTAGTAAAGGAAACAAAGTAGAAAGTCAACCTATCAAATCCAAATTTTGTCCAAACCAACTAACAATTTATTGGTAGAGAAATCATTAACATTGGTTCTAAATTTGTGTCAATGTATGTGTATTGTAATGATGACTTACCCCAATTAAAAGGTTGCATTTCATGATTCCCAAAAGATGATCTTTGATGTGTTTGTGGAGAAGCGTGGTCCGGAATGCCACTAGATCCATATGTCGCCTAATTTATACAATAAAGTTTACATGAGTATGCATAAATTTAGAAAATGATAACATACGATAAATACATCATTTAGATAAATATGTTTACTTGTAGTTATACCTGCAAACCACTAGAACACTGTCTCTGTCTGATCAAAAATGCTACTTGCTCTTTTAAAGAGTTTATTATAGCATCTTGAGCTTGCAACTAAATACCTTGAGTTTGCAACTAATCACCTTAAGTTTTTACTTGTTCCTTCAACTCAATTATGGTCTCATTGTTTCTCATTCTCTTCTCATCTGAAACCATTCTTAAGTTGTCACAACTATTACACATGAAGCCATGCTTGGAAGGAGTGGGCCCAAATCCTAAACCTTGAACACGACCATGACGCTCTTTACCCATCACTTAAGAATAAATATCATTTGGTGACCAACATATCCATCCACTAACATTTCCTTTGGAGCTACTTGGTTATGACCTCATCAAATCTTCTAGTTTTTCCTATAGCATAAATGGGGAAAAAAATAAGAAGGCAAAGAGCGAGAGTGATTGTTTGCCACAAACACATTAGAATTTTGAAAATGTAACTTATTAAGTGGACATACAATTTTTGTAGCTGCTGCTTCATTTACCGGTGTCCCATCCTTCCTTTTGTGAAATGGTATATATAATTTTGCTTGATCTAGTGCAATCTTCTCTTTTTGCTCCTATATAACAACATATCGTTTGAGAATAAAATCATAATACAATGTGCCAACCAAATTCAAAATATAAAACAAGAAATGAAGTTTGAAATACCATATCATATGCATGTTGTGCATAAGTTTTAGATCCTCCTATATGTGCACTTGTTTGCTCTCGCCGGCTTTCCTTATTGGTTGTACTAAGCTCCTTCACTCATAAATGCATAACAGTATGTTAAAAAAGAAAATGATATAATGACATTGTATTATTTGATAGAAAACATACATCTATGCATACCTGTCCTTCTTTTGAAAACCAATATGCGACAAGGTCAGCATAATGCTCACGGTTAACCGTTAAAGGCGTAGTAGCTACTATCTGTGCTGCTGTCTTTGTCTCATCATAGTATTTTTCTTTTAAACTAGATTTCCAATTTCTTCATTTTTCTCTCATTGACTTCAATGTTCGATACCTAATCATATCCCTTCTCTCATCTTGAGGAATGGCAAACTTGGACTACAATTGTATGTTTTTTCATGTTATGAACATTCTTAAAATTATCAATACAATAATATAAACTGAATTTGTGAATTTTTTTGCCTAATTCTCATATTATGCTTTTTACTTCAACTATAATAGCATGAAAGATTGTCTTTTTCACATGCATATACCCATCTCTCTTATAGTAGAATTATCACAAAATACTTGTAGTTATAAAATTATCTCGATGATATTCCAACAATCTTCTTTATACTTGAAAAATCTAGAAATCTGCTAGATATTGATTTGTGATTATGTATCAATTTAAAGCAATAAAACAATCACAATCAAATAATCAAGACAAATCGACACAACGATTTTACATGGAAAAATCACAATTGGAGCACCTCCAATTGTGATAAAAAAAATCACGGGCAACAGCTACAAAACAATCCACTAAAAAGACATAAAGGAATTAGACAGGTATACTCTCAATTACCTAGCGAATCCATGTCCAAATTGAACCAACCCCTATGTGTCTCTTCCAACCCCGTCTTCACCTCGGAATTGTCTTGATGATGAGCCACTCCAGAATCCACCAAAGCTTCAGGCTCAAATTCTTTAGAATCCACCGAAAAACAACTCTCTCTATTGTATAGAATGAACGAACGAACCTTTGATGTATTCTTCTTAACCCATGAGTTGAATACTCAATTAAACATCAAAGAAAACTAGCAAAATATCCCCAGATATAAACCTTAATATCCAAGAAGAAGAACTGGAGGAGTAATCCTAAAATCTGACAGAAACACATACTTATAGAAATCTGGGACTGCGAAGCTCGCTCGAGCAAAGACTCTCTCACTCGAGCTAGGAACTAATCTCGCGTGTTTTTCCATAAGTGTCTTCGCTCAAGCCACACAACCTTTGCTCGAGCGTACATTCATCATTCTCAGGTTTTTTGCCAGACGCAGCCTTCGCTCGAGTGAGAACTCCTTCGCTCGAGCGAGCAAGGGCGGACATGCAACTTCGAATACAATTTTGCATTTTGCTTTGGGGGCGCTGCCCCTCGACCCCGCCTGGGCGCTGCCCCGAACCCGCCAAGGGACGCTGCCCCTTGGACCCCGCGAGCTGACCGGACAGCTCGATCCCCATCATAATCAGGGAAGTGGCAATCTTGAAAGTATTAACATCACAAACTTCTCTGCAAGGCACAATTCGGGTTGGATTCAAATCTAAAAACTCATAACCTCACTGAAATAAAAAGTGCGAAAATAAGTACAACTGAAAGGAGTTTTGTCAAACGGGATTGCCAAGAATAAAAACCTAACAATACTAATCTGGCACGTCATGCCAATTCTTGTACTTAATTGGGCATAAGTGCGACTTCCTAGCAATAGTGCCTATGAAGCGACTGAATATACCACCCTCTGTAGAAACAGCCTGCAAATCCTTGTTGAAGGTGAGCACAATGCGTTCTTCTGGAGTCAGATTCCACACTTCCACCATACGTGTAATTCCCCGCGTGTTTCGCTTGGTCAATTCATCTATTACAATACAACAATGAAATATATCATGGAAATGAAGGTTGACTTGTAATTTGTACCTCAACTAAAAATATAATAATACCTGTACGTTGCATTTCTTCTTCCCTTAACCAGTCCTCATCTAAATCATCTTCAAACTGAGGGTTAACCTCTGATTCTTGAGGTTGAGGATATGGAACATGTGATGGAGCATGTGAGGAGGGATGTGACCAACTAGAGTGTGAAGAGCCATTTGATCGACTAGGCTGGGAAGTTCCATTTGGCCGATTAAGCTGTAAAGAATCATTTGAACGACTAGGTTGTGAAGTTCTATTTGGCAAGTTCAGCTGTGGAGACCCAATTGAGTGACTAGGTTGTGAAATTCCACTTGGTGCATTAAGCTGTGAAGGGTTATTTGGTTGGCTAGTCTATGAAGAGGCATTTGATCGCTTGCGCTGTGACTCATTCTCAATATTACAAGTTCTAAATCGTTTCTTTGCCATATCTGCTAGACAAATAATAGATGTAATTGATCAAAAACAAAGATATTAATCAAATTAAATGAGGATTTATCATAGTATACTAAAGATATTAAAGAACATAAGCCAAAGGAAAAGCTCATATACACCTCACAAGATTATTTTCTTTGTCTGCTTCAGTAACTCTATATATTAGAGGGTCTCTGATTTGAGGGTCTTTGAGGGTTGAGGCATTATTTACACAAAACAGAGGCCCTTGAAAACTTGCACATGAGAACCCAACCACTTATTATTGCCCAAACAAAAGCCCCTATGGACTGTCAAAAGTATTTAAAATTTGAATGCGTGAATAGAAATATGTCCTTTCATTTATCCTGTTTTCAAAAACTCAATGTCACAAATACTAACATATGTTCTTCTCTTTGAAAGCTGATGCACTTATCGCAACTGGTTTTGCTGATTTAGGTTATGTTTATGTTAACATAGGTATTCATCCACATGATCTATTTGTTTTGTTTCCATTCACAACTTGGTTCTGTTTCATACTAAATATTTTTTTTTCAAATCACATGATTGCTGGTCGGCTCAAGAACGAAATTCAGAGGTCAATTTAAATCCTACTACATTTATGCCATGTTTTCCATCTAGTTTAATTGGTAAAGTCTTTTGGTAGTGGTACTAGAGACTTGGAATTGGAATTGTCAGTCCCACTTTTATAGCTACCCTCTCATTGTGTCCATCACCATTGGACTAAAAAAAGAATTGAACAATATACCTTGCGGTCTATTAGGAAAATATTGTTTCTTTCTTTAAAACATAGTAATGTTTACTTTGGATCTAAAGGCCACTTTTGATATAAATATATTGGTTGTTAAGCTCAGAAATAGTAGAAACTGAACTTTAAAGCCAGGTATGCAATAAATTTATTTTCATTGTAAATTGTTCTTGCAGGGTCAACTAGTCCCCGAATCAAAAAGTTTTCGATTGGGAATTAAATCTCTGGCTGACTATGTACATGATAAAAGCCTCAAGCTTGGAATTTATTCTGATGCTGGGTAAAATTAATTTCCTAATATTGTGTCGGAGGATTATAAACTAGATCACAATTAAATTATTATCTTGTTTTTATTTCTCAAGTGTTCTATACTGCTGTCACAATCTAATTTCTCTCTTCTAACTTATTCAACTTAATTTGTAGGATGTATACATGTCAAGTTTGACCTGGATCAATTTACCATGAAAATGATGATGTAGAGCTTTTTGCCTCTTGGGTTAGTTTGTGAAATATCTTATCAAATATAAGAAGAAAAAAAAAGTCAAGTGTTTTCCTTAGCCCCTGTGATTAAGGATGCCTTATAATTAAATATCGTGGGTTTGGAATGGTCAAGGGTTTGGAAATTGGATTGAGGTTTGAGCATAGATAGTGGTCAGAATGATTGAGCTTTGATGCCGTTTTGAATTGAAAATTTAAGGAGATAAGTTGCTGGATTTTCTGGGCTGTAGGGTAAATCTGGAATTTTCTGGACAACAGAGAAATCTTAGAGTTAGAATATAAAGGTTAGGGTTTGGATCAAGGTCTAAGGGTTTTAAGGACTCACTTAAGGTGACAGAAAAGATAGATGTGGTTGTTATTTATGCAGAGGCTTTTTGGAATTTAAACATGTAAGAAGAACCTTTGAATCTCATTGAGATTTTCTAGGAATCTCATCTAGAAGGATTCAATAAAGTCTCACCACCACTAAAAATGTAAGAGAAATTTCCAGAAATTTCATTATCTAAACTTGTATCATTGTCTCTGCAAGCTAACTTTATATAGAAGTATAAGACTATCTTGCTAGACTAAGAATTTCCAGAAATTCCAACAAGTATTTCAAAGACAAACTAGAACTTGAAGATATTCCAAATAATAAGAGGGTTCAAGAACGTCGTTGGAAGATTCGAAGATCTTCGAAGATCCTTGAAGAACAACTTCGAATTCTCTAGAAGATGATGAGAGGCTTAGATTCTTCAATAGTCTCAACTTAAGAACACAAGAGTAAAGGAGATGATGGAGATAAGAGATTGGGTGAAGAAGAAGGCAAAGTAACTAGAGAGAGAATAATGGCAAGGCTCTCCCATGGATCTCCCACTTTCACTCTCAAGGTTGATAATAGAGAAGGGAAATTAGTTCTTTCCCAAGAGTTATCTCTCCAAAATCCATCCCTTGTAAAGCTATGGGTGGGTACTATTTATAGACACCTCATGATGTAGGATGGAGCCCATGTGCAAGGCACATGGGGAATATTCTCTCTAACCACCTTGTCCGAGGAGGTGAACTCTCCGAGGATGAGGAAAATCCCGAAGAGGAGATCAACCCCTCGGCGAACCCTTCTTCTTAGCCACACCTAACCAATGATCCCCAATCATCCCAAAGGGTCAGGGGTAGTCCCAGAGGACGTCCTGCCGCATAAGGGTCAGGGGTAGTTCAAGAGAACGCCTTGCCGCAAATATTGCCGAGTCTCAGAGACCCCCTAGATCGTGCCACCTCGACCCGGGTATAGACTAGTTTAACCGAAGAGTGAATTTATCTCCACTCACCGTCCTCGGGATCGGGTCCTTTGTTCGGACTCCATTACGCCCATGATTCTGGTGCGTAGATCCCGGAAAGCTCCGAGCCCGCAAGTGTTCTGGGACTCATTAATGGAGCGGCTTCTAGATTGCGTCTGAATCCGTTCGAAGCCAAGTGCTTCGGATCTCTAGGTTCGTGGATCCGAACCCTTTCGAGTCCGAGCCCCAGTAAGTCTCTAAGTTTGTGGATCTGAACCCTTTCGAGGCTTAGGGCGATTCAGCCCATTTGATGGCGATAAATTCGGGCTCACCAATCTTGGACTTGAGATAAATTCGGGCCCACCAACCTTGGACTATTAGGCCTAATTAATTTAGTAGGCTCAAAATAACTCCTCTTACATTTGCCCCTTGCGTGTATGAGAAATGTTAAATTTCTCGGACATGTATATTGTCACTCCTTCGGCCCTGCTTTGCATCACGTCTTCTGGAATATTTGGCCTTCACAGAGTCCATGGATAAAGCTGAGGGCTCACCATAATTTATAGATAAAATCGACAAGTAATATTAAAAATAAATAAATAAATGAATAAATAAATAAATAAATAACTTTCTTTTTCTTTTTTTTTGTACTTTTTTTTTTTTAACATCTGAAAATATATATACTTTTTTTTCACTCCAAGCAAAAATAAAACACCCATCGCCATTTTTTTATTCTGGAAAAATAAGGCCCATTTTTTTTTTGGGGTCAAACTTGACTTTGCATATATAAAAAATATAAAAAAAATTCAAATCCAAAAAATGCTCCAGAATATTCGTGAGCTTATTTTATATATATATATAGTCTTAGACTTGACACTTTTGAGGGTCATCATCAGAATCAAACCTTTGTCTTTTCTTTTTATATATTTTTTTTCTTTTGGGGATAAGGACAAAAACCCTAATTCTCTTTTAGGCAAGACCTATTCGGCAGGCACACTTCCTCTCTCTAAAAAGAGAGACCCAGCTTCTTCATCTTCAAGAAAGCTCTGTTTCTACAATAACAGAGGCCGACCCCAGTTGCTTGCATTTATGACATCTCTTCTTCTTTATTTTTTGTTCTGTGCTTCATCTTCCTTACCTCACTACTGACGAATTTTTTTTGTTTTTCAGTTTGCACGCTGTGCAGCTCCAAGCCTCGCCGTTATCGGTATTTCATCTTGGCTTAATGACGCAGCTTCTGAGCTTTAGATACACCAGATCTCGGTCCTGCTCCGCCAACGACCACCTCCACCAGTTCCAGTCGCAACTGAGCAGTGCTGACTAGCTTTCCTAGCATCGTGCAACACTCCGTTGGCCTACGCGAGAGCCAGATGTGGATCTGCCTTGTGCGCGCGACCAGCCAGCTCGCGTGGCCTGCACGCCTTACGTCTGTCAACTGCAACCTTGCCACTACTTCCAGCCGTGACTAACCAATGCCGACCGCGTCGCCTACTCAACGTGGCGTCGGTTTGCCAAATGGTTTTGCCGATTTGGGGCCTGCCTTCTGTTTCCACCACCCACTGCTTGTGGCCGCCATTCTCAGCCTACACTGTTTGTGATTGATAGCTCTGCTTCTCATTTTGCTGCCCCTAAATCTGTGAGTAAATACTTGTTGAAACCCATTTTTGAACTCCTCATTTTGATGGGTTTTGGTCTTGATTTTCTCTTCATTACTTTGGATTTGAGAGTATATGCTTGAAACCCTCTTTCTTTGGCTTTTTACAGGTTTTTGTGAACAAATTTCTAGAACCCTTGAAACTTGACTCTCCATTTTTGATGGCTTTTTAGTTTATGCACTTGGACATGTAAACAATTTGGGTTTTGCTACCCTGACTGTGGGAAAATATATATATGAGCTTTTGGACTGAAATTTGACCTCCTGATCTTGATATAACCACCACTCTTGATGAATCTTGTTTTGTAAGAAATTTTGGGCTATGAATCTTGACTTGGAAGAGATATTCTTGAAATTGGTATGATTGAATCTTGTATGAGTTATTGATGTTGAGGAAGAACATGTAATCCACAATCCACGTGAGTGTTGTTGCTAGCTTTGCTTAAATGGGAAGAATAAAATAAATGTTGTTGTTGTCAATGAAACCCGAGGAAATGAGGCCCTCATATTGTATATAAATCTTGTTGTTGAATGATTGATTGTCGTTTTGTTGATCTTGTGGATGCTTGGGAAATATATAGCTGATGCCAAAATTTTGTGTGACCGTCGTAGCTTTACGTCGACTTGAGTGGAACCGGCTTGGAGAGACAAAACCTTGATTGTTGCATTTTCATGAACTTGCTTAGAGGAATAAAATTGTTGCAGCTTAAGTAGATCATTATTATTGTTGATGTCGCCTCTATTTCGGTAATGTTTGAATCATAATCTGAACTCGATATTGTTTGTCTAGTTTGTCGGCTTTGCTATTTCAGGCGAATGAATTCTTGTACAAACTCCATGACCTCGGTGCCCTCAGAACCCACACTAATGAGAGTAAGGGTTATCCCTCGGAAGTCTGAACGAAAACAAGGCTGTTCCTCAGAAGTTTGAGTGGATGCGCACTTCTACTTCGGCAGCTAATGGAAGCAAAGGCTATCCCTCGGGAGTTCAAGTATGAGTCCACTCTACTTTGAAGAAAGATCCTCAGAGCTCATATTGATGAAAACAAAGGTTGTTCTTCGGACCCGCACTAATGAGAGCAAGAGTTGTCCCTCGGAAGTCCAAACAGAAGCAAGACTGTCCCTCGGGAGTCCGAAAGTAGCACACACCCTACTTCGGCAAGAAAGATCCCTCTGGAAGGCGACCGAGTCTACCAAGCTTGCACCAACAAAAGTAAAGATTGTCTCTCGGAAGTTCGAGAGGAAGCAAGGCTATCCCTCAGAAGTCCGAGGCTGTCCCTCAAGAGTCCAAATAGTAGCACACACCCTACTTCGGTAAGAAAGATCCCTTTGAAAGGCAATCGAGTCTACCAAGTTTGCACCAATAGAAGTAAAGATTGTTTCTCGAAAGTCCGAGCGAAAGTAAGGTTGTCCTTCAGAAGTCCGAGCAGAAACAAGGCTGTCCCTCGGAAGTCCGAGTGGATGCGCACTTCTACTTCGGCAGCTAATAGAACCAAAGGCTACTCTTCGGAGGTCCAAGTAGGAACACAGACTTTGCTTTAATCGAGAAAGACCCTCGAAGTTTGCTCTGATGGAAGTAAGAGATGTTCTTCGGAAGTCCGAGTGGGAGCACACACTCTACTTCAACAAGAAAGATCCTTGACACTCTTTGAAAGTCTGAGTAGAAGAACACACTTTACTTCAACAAGAGAGATCCTTGAGGCTCGCACTGATGGAAGCGAGGTCTGTTCTTCGAAAGTCTGAGTGAGAGCAAACACTCTACTTCAACAAGAAAGATCCTTGAGGCTCGCACTGATGGAAGCGAGGTCTGTTCTTCGAAAGTCTGAGTGGGAGCACACACTCTGCTTCAACAAGAAAGACCCTCGAAGCTTGCATTGACGGAAGAAGGGCTATTCTTCGGAAGTTTGAGTGAGAGCACACACTCTACTTCAGCAAGGAAGACCCTCAAAGCTTGCATTGATGGAAGCAATGGCTGCTCTTCGGAGGTCCGAATGGGAGCACATACTATTTCGGCAACTAATGGAAGCAAAGGTTGTCCCTCTCCGAGTGGGAGTACACTTCTACTGCGTCAAGAAAAGTCCCTTTCAGGTTGGTAACCGAGTCTACTATTCCTCTTTCTTCTTCGAAGGGCAACAAAAAAAATTGAAAACTGTTTCAAGCAACATAACACAATGAAGATATACAATGTAGAGAAAATAACTTCTAATGGAGATACATAATATGGAGGAAATAACTTTCTTCATAACATAAGAAAGAAAGATAGAAAATTCTTAGACAATGCAGTAAATACAAATTATAAATGTCATGGATAGACTTCTTCTACGAAATGTTGACATTTGCCCCTAGAGCTGCAAAGCCATTTGGAAAGCTTTCACCAGCTGCTCGGGCTGTGGTCATTATACACCATCATAGCCATGTCTTCTAAGATATCCTGGGGCCCTTGTTCTTTGAATTCTAGCTCATCTGCTTCGACTTTCTTTCTAAAGATCTTCTTAAGTGTCCGGCACTTTTCTATAGGATGCCCTAGTGATCAGTGGAAAACACAATAATTAGGGCCCTCACGGTCCTTCTTCGGCAAAAGCTCTTCGATACGAGGCAACTTCAGTTTCCCATCTGCCACCCATTCTTTAACTAAAGCCTTCACCTCCTCAACACTACACGGAAAATGAGTGTCATCTTCGCAGTATTTCCTCTTCTGACCTCTGAATTCCTCCCCCTGTGACTTTCAGGTAGAAGACGCGGAAGCCGCAGTGACAGAAGGTCCTCGAGATGACTTGAAGCTGGTTTTATAACTAGTCTCGAACCCGATCTCCTGAGATTGAGGTACGTTGATGTTTCGAGATGCTTCAATTAGTGCCGAGAAGGTGGGTAGCTTGTGATTAACAAGAAGCATCTTGTACCCATTCAATGCCCCTTCAACACAGATTTGGACCAAGTAGCTTTTCTCCACAGCCTCATGATAGTCCACGGCTTTGTCTTGGAACCTCTTCACATATTCGAGAATGTCTTCACCCTCCTGCTGCTTTTCCTCACACAGGGTAAGTGTGGTCACTTTCTCGGCCACTTGAAAGAATTTGGCATGGAATTTGTTGACCATCTTCTCCCAACTTCGAACAGAGTTTGGGGCCAAGTTAACATACCAACTATATGCTCGGTCGGTGAGGGACTTGGAGAATTCTCTCAGTCGGAGGACATGATTTGAACCATGAATCCCCAAAGTCTTGATGAACCGAACAACATGTTCTCGAGCATTTCCTTGCTTGCCATTGAATTTGATGAACTTCGGCACCGTGTACCCCTCCGGGTATGGATAACTCAACATCTCGATAGGGTATGGTGGCTTGATATCCGGATCAGGCAAAGAGGGTAAAGTCCTCTTGCCCCGCTCGAGATCGAACATAGCTTGCACATCGGCGAGAGTGAGAAATTGTTGAGGGAAAGAACTTGATGGTGGTATTCCCAGAACTTGGCTTGTAGACCCGAAGACTGAGCCTGGAGCGACTTGGCGGGGTGTTGAGAATTCATCATCGGTGAAGACACATGATAATATTGGCCATTAGCACCTATGGACACGCCATTTGGTGATGGGACATTGCATTGGGTCCCATAAAGTCCATTGCACGCTACGGCTATATTGGGTTGGACTTGAAAACTTGGCGTCGGAGCCAAAGGAGACCCACTCGGTACATGAGTAGAATTTACAATCGGTGGGACAAAATTAGGCATGGATGGAGCACCATTTTGTAGAGAAATTTCTATAGGCCTTCTTTGAACTTCCACAGCTATTGGAACACCATTCATTACGCCGGAAACTCCTCCAACCACCGCTGGACCATGGTTCGATCCTCCAGGTGCATAATTTTGCACTCCACGGGCCGCAGGTTGGCCATGACTTGTTCCTCCTAGCACTTGATTCTGCACACCATTTTGTACAACTTTAGGGAGAATTTGGGGTGGATCTTGATGGTTTTGACCATTTCCAACATTACCATGAAGTTGTTGATGTTTGTCGGTGCCGACTTGACCTCCATTTGTTGCTGGTGGTGCAAAATTTAAACCCATTACCAACATGGTGTGGGTGAGATTTTGAAGGGTCGTGAGAAGCTCTTGTTGAGTGTGTTGGAGTTCTTGAATGGCTTCAAGGATGAGAGGTGAGTATTGAACTTGAGTCCTTTCATCACCACCATTGGAAGAGCCTTGTTGATGAGTCTCATTATCTGCCATTTTTGTCGGTGTTGTATGAGTTCCAGATCTCGTTGAGACCATTAACCAATCCGCCTCCCCAGCAGAGTCGCCAAATGTATGAGAGGGTTCAAGAACGTCGTTGGAAGATTCGAAGATCTTCGAAGATCCTTGAAGAACAACTTCGAATTCTCTAGAAGATGATGAGAGGCTTAGATTCTTCAATAGTCTCAACTTAAGAACACAAGAGTAAAGGAGATGATGGAAATAAGAGATTGGGTGAAGAAGAAGGCAAAGTAACTAGAGAGAGAATAATGGCAAGGCTCTCCTATGGATCTCCCACTTTCACTCTCAAGGTTGATAATAGAGAAGGGAAATTAGTTCTTTCCCAAGAGTTATCTCTCCAAAATCCATCCCTTGTAAAGCTATGGTGGGTGCTATTTATAGACACCTCATGATGTAGGATGGAGCCCATGTGCAAGGCACATGGGGAATATTCTCTCTAACCACCTTGTCCGAGGAGGTGACCTCTCCGAGGATGAGGAAAATCCCGAAGAGGAGATCAACCCCTCGGCGAACCCTTCTTCTTAGCCACACCTAACCAATGATCCCCAATCATCCCAAAGGGTCAGGGGTAGTCCCAGAGGACGTCCTGCCGCATAAGGGTCAGGGGTAGTTCAAGAAAATGCCCTGCCGCAAATATTGTCGAGTCTCAGGGACCCTCTAGATCGTGCCACCTCGACCCGGGTATAGACTAGTTTAACCGAAGAGTGAATTTATCTCCACTCACCGTCCTCGGGATCGGGTCCTTTGTTCGGACTCCATTACGCCCATAATTCTGGTGCGTAGATCCCGGAAAGCTCCGAGCCCGCAAGTGTTCTGGGACTCATTAATGGAGCGGCTTCTAGATTGCGTCTGAATCCGTTCGAAGCCAAGTGCTTCGGATCTCTAGGTTCGTGGATCCGAACCCTTTCGAGTTCGAGCCCCAGTAAGTCTCTAAGTTTGTGGATCCGAACCCTTTCGAGGCTTAGGGCGATTCAGCCCATTTGATGGCGATAAATTCGGGCCCACCAATCTTGGACTTGAGATAAATTCAGGCCCACCAACCTTGGACTATTAGGCCTAATTAATTTAGTAGGCTCAAAATAACTCCTCTTACAAGGGAAGGGCGCAATAATTCTCATAAACAACCACCTAAATAGTTCGTTCTCTAAATTAAAAAGATAGTTACCAAATTACCTCCACATTTGAAAAATAATAATAATAATAATAAATAAATAAATACCCAGATAAATGTGTCTTAAAATTAATCAGGAATTCATGAATTTAGATGAAATTTTTGCCAGTTTACCACATTATCTATCCGTGAGCTTCATTAATTGATATTTTATGATGTGTTATTCAGGGTGTGGATTTTTTGTAGTATGACCACTGTTACAATCTAGGAATCAAACCACATGTGCAGACATACATGACTATACTCACCTCTTTTAGAGGGGTGCAGACTTCTTTCTTCTCAAGATATGATATACCTACATTCGCAAACTAAAAGTTAAAACCAGAGAGAGCATAAAAATAAGAATGTCAAGATGCTGATTTTCCAGTCCAAGTTTTTAATAGCTATATTTAACAACAAACATTAAAAAAAACATCAGTTATCTATTAGAAGAAATATAGATGTCCTCATTAATAACCCATACAACATACTTCAATGGCAACTAGACAAGTGTCTTGACAAACCCACACAAATTTGAGATTGGATACAAAGTAGAAAATTGATGCAAACACAATGATAAAGAAGAAAACAGATAATTTACATGGTTTGGCTTAGGCCTTCAACTATTACAAAATTGATGCAACTCTTATTCACACACAGAATTCTATAACAAGAAAGACAAGCAATATCTACAATGCATAAGAGATCAACATAGTACTATCAACATGGAGAAAATGAAGCCAAATCATTGAAAATGCATGCTCAACTCATTTACACACGAGACAGAGAAGAATTATAAAGACGAGTGGAATATAAGATCTCTAAATAGGGTTACTGTAAATAGGAATCTGTGTGATTCATAAGATAGTAACACTTTTTTCACCAACTACTAAATGGTTGAGTTTAAACAGAGTTTGATTTCAGATTTTCATTCAAATGCCTATTTAAGAGTTCCTAAGGCTAAAATTGTTGCTTAAGTAAATAGACATTAGAAACTAGTTTTTCCTCAAAGCAGGACAAAAATCCAAAAAAGAAAGAAAAAAAATTGCAAAACATGGGTTGCCATACATATATGAAACTAAGAAATTTGAAATTTATATTCAAAATCAAATAATGCTTCAAAGATTAACATGAGAATAAATAAATTAAAATCAAACTAGTTCAACTCAACAACTAAACATCCTCATCTAAATCATCTTCATCGATTAGTTGATTATCAAGTGGAAGTGATCTATTGATTGTCGTTCCATCTGCATCATTTCTAGCCCAATTGAGGGTTTCATTCACATTCACATGAGTGTCTTCAACTATCATATTATACGGCTCGTTATCATAGTAAGTGTCAACATCACCATCACACAATTCACTAGTACCAACATCAAACACATCCCTCGCTTTTGTTTTAACAACAACTAGCCAATTTTCATGCCTTACATCTCCCACATAATAAACTTGTGAAGCTTGAGATGACAAGACAAATGGTTCATCATTTAACCGTTCTCCAATATGTATCAAATGCGAAAAATTCACAAGGTTAAAACCATATTCATCTATCTTATAGCCTCTGTCTGTGTTCACATCAGCCTAATTGCATTTGAATAGTACATATTTCAACTAATCAAAATAATTCAGCTCAATGATATCTAATAAAACACCATAATACATGGTGCCTCCTTTAGTGGCGACACAAACCCCACTATTCTGAGTTTTTTTTGCGTCCTTGTAATTTTTAATTCGGAACTTAAAACCATTAATAACATATCATTTGAATCGTCTAGCTAGAGTGTTTAGGTCTTGAGCAAGTCACTTGATTTCATCAATAAGTTGTTGCTTTCTTGTGTCATCCATGGCTACAACCTGATATATTATAGGATCCATTAAAATGATTACATTAATCGCTACACTAAAAATTGTATATGGTAATAGTATTATTTAATAGCTACATACTTACATATGATCAAAACCATTCACAAAACTTTTCCATATGCATCTTATTAAGAACTTCATCAGTTAGACGACTGTAGACGTCCCCGAACGCCCCGGGAGGGTTAAGTCCCGTTCTGTTCATATTGGGGTCACTACAATTCAAGGACTCAAATGTCACGGTTCTTAATCTTGAACCAAAGAGTCCAAATCCGGCAAATCGTTTTGAAAACAGATTTTTTGAAAGAAGTGCCAAACATGGACTGCTTCGCCAGATACAGAGTCACCACCTAAATATTTTTTAAATGGGAAATTTAGGAAACCTTGACTCGGTGCCAAAGGCCACGTGTCCGTCATCACCAAAGTTGCCTCGGCTCGGGAACTTGGGTACGATTGGGGAAGGTCACTTCGTGAGCACCCCCGCTCGCCCGGTCAAAGACCGGCCTCTACTAACCATGATATCTGTTTTTGAAAACACTGTATGCTCTTATTCCGGTTATTAGCCTAGTTTACTATGTGATGCTCGCAGCAAACAAGTATAGACTGGGCCGCCTGAATTGGAACAAAACATTTCATGTTTGTTTATTTGAAAATGGTTTGATGGTGCTACCCGCAGGTAGGCTAAGACGCGGATTTGCCACCCTCAGGTGGGCTTAAAAAACATGATTTTGCCACTATCTAGTGAGCTTTAAAACAAACAGTCAATGATTTGTTCCACTTCAAGCAACTCAACCTCCACCCACAGGCATTCAAGGCAGTTATATCACATAAGCAGTTAGCCTCATGGTAAGCATGCTATCATGGCAACACTCACACGCATGCAAGGATGCTAAAGCATAAAACTTACCGAGTACTCCAAGCCAAAAACAGAAAACTGATTAGAAATCAATGCATGATCCTAAATATACAGAATTGCCTAATGCAACACATGCAATAATGCAACTATAGCAGGCTCGGCTATTTCTAAACATGGGATGTGGAATGCTACAACTAACACGTATCAAATTTGGAATTGAAATACAAATACAGTTTGTATGATGTGCCGAGCCCGGTGCGTGCAAAACAGATGAATGATGCAAACATGCTATCATACTGTATGTTAATTGAAATATGCCCTATATCTAACCATCGTAAGCGGGTAAATAAAAGGGAAGAAAGACGTGGGGTTGGAAGACATACATCACACTCACGCACACTTATTACAATTTTGCCCTCGCACGGAGGGTCCGAATAAATAATACAGTCCGAATAATAAAAGAATAATACAGTCCGAATAATATACAAATTCTAATTAATTAACAAATTAAACTAAGAAAGCTTTAAACTGGCATGCAAGCCAGGGGCTGCCTCGCTTCTGATGAATGATGTATGCCGGACTGCCTTTGCGCAGAAATCCATTGGGATGCCCAATTTAGCCTCTGTTTGCAATTGTTCTCGAAATGCGCGCCAGACTCCGAAAAGTTGCTGATTCCTTATTTTGCTGCAACAGAGAGCAGGAAAAGGGCATAGCAATGTATTTCACAAATATATGCATGCCTCGATCCTCGTACCACCAATCACGCATATCGATGCATGATGGCCGAGGAATCGGATTGCACAACTCAATATTGGGTGCAATGCAGATGAATGCTACAACAAAACCTAACTCCATCATGGGTAATCCGGAGTATCGGCGACTGGGGAATTGAGACCCGTTCCGTCACTCGGAGTACGGAACGCGTCTTGTTTCCCGTGCCCGGGGTATCTCCTATTCCGAACACGATGCAATATGCATGGTATGCATGAAATGCAGCTAATATACAATTCTAGCATGCTCAATGCTATGAAAATGAGATGCCTCGGAGTGCGTGCCAGACGGGCACGCATATTGAGGCGATGATTCTAAATGGCACATGCAATGCAAATGGACTTACACTAACACGAGTGGACCTCAGCCACACTCACATAAGAGGCCGACGGATAAAAATGAGGTGTCTCGAAATGCGTGCCCACGGGCACGCAAACCGAGGCGATGGCATACGGAATGCAAAATGACATGGAAATAATACGTAATGATGCTAACATGAGATGTCTCGAAGTGCGTGCCCGCGGGCACGCAAACCGAGAGAACGGCACACGGAATGCAATGATGCGAAAATGGCATACAGGATGCAAAATGGACTTATACCAACATGAGAGGGCCTCAGCCACTCTCATATGGGAGGCCGTCGGATAAAAAAATTAAAAAAAATGATGTGTCTCGAAACGCGTGCCCGCGGGCGCGCAAACCGAGGCAATAATAGAGGAGCATGAAATGGCATGAAAATGCGAATTGGGCTTACACTAACATGAGAGAGCCTCAGCCGCACTCACATAAGATGCCAGAGATGAAAATGGGGTGCCTCGAAGTGCGCGCACAGGGGCGCGCAAACCGAGAAAATGCATATGCAATGCAAATGACATGTGAAATGAGACGTGGCATATGGCATATGGAAAATGCAAATTTCAGTAGCTAAAATGATGCACAAATAGCCCCCGAATTATGACAAAATTACACCCGATGCCCGAAATGCAATGTTATGCACCCGAAACGGCCTACAGCCCTACTAAACATGCACAATATGGACATAACATGTAAAACAGTAGCAAGGAAGCCCCTAAACTAGCATTTTTTCAGTACAAGGCATGGCCAAACAACAACCACAAGTATGGCAAAAATAGCATGCAAAAATGGGGGAAAAGAGGGGAATAATGAAGCAAGTGGTATATGAAATGCTCAAACTGAAAAACACAGTTCTACAAAATTAAAGAGGGGCCAAAAATATGCACATCTTCAGTAGATGACATCCTCCAATTCAGTATGTAGATATGCTTAACATAGCATGCAAAATAATGCCAAAAGAGGGCTATAACATGAGGTATCAAAAGGAAGCACCAAACAGCCTTGGACCCTTAATAAAACATGAATAATGGGTCAAAATAAGACACTTTCCTAGCCTGATGAAGGCTCAAAACAGAATCCAAGAAAGCCTAACAAAGCATGCAATTTTACGGAATCAAAGATGGTATTACATGAAGTACCAAAATCATGCACCAAATGGCCTAATACCCTTAACAAAACATGACAATAAGGCCAAAATAAGCCTCTTTTCAGGCCTGATGAAGGCTGAAATCAGAAGCCAAATAAGCTTAAAAAGGCATGCAAAATGGGGCCAAAGAGAGATATAAAGGCAAGTATAACATGGAGGCCCCCAACAAGGTTGGTCCCTTCTACAATGTTGTAGAGGGACCCAACATAAACCTACTCACAGTTCATGGCATGCTCCAAATCAGATCACAAATAGGCCAAATAAATCATGCAATTTTACGGTAAATATGGAGAATTACAAAGAAAGTGCATGATAGAGAGGCCAAACAAGGTTGAACCCTTCTTCAATGTTGAAGAGCGGCTCAAAATAAGCCCACTCCCAGTTTATGTCATGCTCGAAATCAGATCACTCATAATCCAAACAAAGCATGCAAAATATTGGCATAATAGGTGATATTGAAAGAAGAGCATGATAGAGGTACCAAACAAGGTTGAGCCCTTCTACAATGTTGTAGAGGGGCTCAAAATAAGCACAAAATCAGTAGGGGTCAGAGCCCAAATCAGTGAGAAAATAGGGTAGAAAATTGATTCAAAATTGTGCTAGAAAAAGGGAATTAGTGACTTACCCTTGAAGATCTAACTTTGATGGCTTCTTGGCTTCAATTTGTTGCTTCTTAGCCTTTGAAAAACCCTCCTTTGCTGCTGGAATAGAGGTGGTGATGGTGAGGCTTAGGGTTGATGAAGAAAAGAGCTAGGGACTTGAAGCTTTTTAGGGTTTTTGGAGGTGAAAATGGAGGCAAAGGGAGGGAAGCTCTTGAGATGAAATGTTGTAACCCTAACAAAGGAGCTGTCCAGCCCCTTAAATGGATCAAAAAGAGTGTAAAAGGGGAGGGAAATGCATCCAAGCTTTCCCTCCCAAAATATCCCCCGGAGGACAGGGATATTTTGGAAAGCAGCTGGACAGCTGTAAAGGGTTAAAAAGCAGGAAGCAGGCCGACCAGGCACCTTTCTTGAAGATGGCCGGCCGGCCACCCCACTGGTCGGCCAGCCACTCCTCATGGCCGGCCGGCCATGGCCAAAAATGAAGTCAAAAATTACTGGCCGGCCACCATACCTTGGTGTCCTCCCAAGTGTGTAGAACAAGGTTCCAAGGTTGGAATTGGGCAACTCTGAAGCAGGAGTCACAACATTGCATTTGAAAGAGAGGCTCAAAAATGAAAAACACAATTACTGGCCGGCCATCACTTTTTAGGGTCCTACCATGTGCCCTCATCACAAATATGTAGGTTTGGTTGGAAGAAAATGGGCCTAGGGTGTTCAACATTAGCCCGGAAGTGAGCAAAACGGGCGCCGGAAGAGCATAACTGGTTATCTGAGATAATTGCTGGCCTCCCACCCTCCAGTGATCTTCCTGGTGCTAAAACAGAGGTACCTGCCAAAATTGAACAAAAACTAATGCAAAATGAATGCTCGGGGGCCAAACCGCGAGGTTCGGGGCCCGAAAACCGGCTGTAAGCACCGAAAGTGGTGTTCGGCCACGAAGTGGGTATCTGAGGCCCCAGTGTGCCTTGTTATGATAAAACAGAGGCACTTGCCAAGATTGAACAAAAACTGATGCAAAATGAATACTCGGGGGCCAAACCGCGAGGTTCGGGGCCCGAAAACCGGCTGTAAGCACCGAAAGTGGCATTCAGCCGCGAAGTGGGTATCTAAGACCCCAGTGTCCCTCAGTATGATAAAACAGAGGTACCTGCCAAGAACCGGAGGAATCGGAGACGGTTGGGCGGTCCCGAACCGAGGCACACAGCCTGACGGCTCCGAAAACCGGGAACCGGGCTCCGAAATGGGCAAAATGGCCTACGGCCACGAAATGTAGCCCACGGCCACTGAGAGACGGTCTACGGGACCTCTCCCTCCCCTCAGGAAAGAAAACAGAGAAAATCGAGTCCGGTTCGCAAACCGAGACAAGGCACAAAAAAGAGTTCGGAAGTCCGGAGGCAGGGCGCACGGCCGCGACTCTGAGACTTCTGAACGAGCACAATATGCAACATCACCGAGCGCTCAATCGGTGACGTCTAAGTCTTAAGGTCGGTCAAAAATGGGGTGTCTACAACGACGCGGACGACTTTGTCTCTTTATATGCTCCTTGTGTTCTCTGTATATACAAACCTAACTTGTGTTACTATTGCAAGTATTAAAATGGGAAACTCAAACTTATCTATATACCATAACTCATAAATATTGCTTACATCCGAAATGGTTGAATTTCATCATTGTTAAATAACACATAACGATGTGCTTGTATCCATGACTTTTGATCAAGTTCAATATTCATTATTGCCCCTGTCGAATCTTCAACATTTCTTAAGGGTCGATTGAATATGGTTTCAACAGATTCCAAATACCGTGAACAAAATATTAAGCACTCTTCAGCTATGTATCCTTCTGCAATAGAGCCCGCTGGATGGGCTTTGTTACGAACATAAGATTTTGATCGTTGGAGATACCTACATGAAAAACCTTTTAATTGTAGATTGACTAAATTGGATGTCAATGTGATATAAGTTAAAAACACAAATGGATACAAGTCATCATGCCTAACCTCACAATAGGATACATCCATCTATAGTGAACTGGGCCAGCAATTTTAGCTTCAATGGCCAAATGGACGACTAAATGCACCATAACAGTAAAAAAGAAGAGAGGGAAGATTATCTCCAAATTGCATAGAGTCACTACAATTCGAGATGCAAGTCGATCAAGCTCTTCCACTTGTAATACTTTGGAACACAGTTCCCTAAAGAAACAAGATAACTCAATTAGAGATGAAGTGACTTTTTTTGGTAATGCTCCTCGTAATGCGATAGGAAGAAGTTGCTGCATCAAAATATGACCATCATGACTCTTCAAACTTATAATCTTACGTTGTCTAAGTTGGATACAACGTGAAATATTTGAAGCATAACCATCTGGGACTTTTACCCCTTTCAAAACTTTCAAGAAGTCATCTCTCTTTTAAAATCATTGAGAAACAAGCTGGAGGCAAATATGTCTTATTGGAACTAATCTTTTGTGGGTAAAGTTCACCTCTTATACCCATCTCTTGTAAGTCAAGACATGCCTTCAAGTGATCCTTTCAACAATGTTCCATATACATTATCAATCATATTTTCCTCTATATGCATCACATCAAGATTGTGACGCAATTTTTTATTTGCCCAATACGACAATGTAAAAAATATACTTCTTTTCTTCCATGGTTGTATCTCATCATCATTTGCTTATTTCTTTCTTTTTCTATTTTTTTTCATTGGCCTTTGTCTTCCCAAATTTGTAATCAAGGTCTTCTGTTGGCATCATGATCTCAAAGCCAGATAGCATATTGGGAGCTGGTTCTGTATCTTGTTTCCCATCAAATGATGCTCTGTCTTTACGAAATCTATGATCTTTATCCAAGAAACGCCTATGGCCCATAAAACAATATTTTCCTCCATGTTTTAACCATCGAGAATAAGTCTCATAATTACAAGAAGGACAGGCAAGAGCACCCTTAGTATTCCAACCAGACAAATCACCATATGCGGAAAAGTCATTTATAGTCCACATTAGAGCTGCACGCATTTGAAAGTTCTCTTTGGAAGAAATATCGTAAGTTTGCACTCCAACATCCCATAATTCCTTCAATTCTTCAACTAAAGGCTGCATATACACATCTATGTCATTCGAAGGGGAGCTTGGACCAGGAATAAGTAATGATAGGATGAAAGATCTTTTCATGCACATCCATGGAGGCAAATTATATGGGACCAATATGACCGGCCATATACTATAACTAGTACTCATATTCCCGTAAGGTTAAATCCATCAGATGCCAACCCCAACTAGACATTGCAGGAGTCAAAGGAAAAATCTACATATCGAGAGTCAAATGTTTTCCAAGCTATAGAATCGGCAGGGTGCCTCATTATGCCATCATTTGTACGACCTTCAGCATGCCATTTCATAGAAGCAGCAGTTTTTGAAGACATGAACAACCTCTGCAATCGAGGCTTCAAGGGAAACCACCGTAAAACTTTTGCAGCCTTTTTCTTTCTCTTTTAGATAAAGTACTCATATTATGCTCCAAATCATTCTCATTTGGTGCCTACCTTGAAGCACCACAATGACACACTTCATCATTTGAATGTTCCTTCCATAATAACATACAATCATTAGGACAAGCGTGAATCTTTTCATAACCGAGACCCAAATCTTTAATAATCTTCTTGGCATCATAAGAGTCTTTCGGCAAATTTGCATTTGAAGGAAGCATATCTTTCAAAATTTGAAGCAACATTGTGAATGAGTGGTTGCTCCATCCATCAAGACATTTCAAGTGATACAAATGCCCAATCGCTGACAACTTGCTAAAATTCTTGCACCCTTCATACAAATACTTCTCAGCATCTTTGAGTAAGTCGTAACAAAGTCGTAAATTTTTTGTGCATCTTCATTAGGATCTTCTTGAGCTCGTTGCACGCTTGGACCTTGATCAGACGGTTCTGGTAAATTACTTTCTTCTGCATATTCATCCATATTTCAGGTGTGCATGGGAAACACGTCCTGCAACATGTCACGTATATCACCATACTCAGGTCGTATTTCTTCAACATGGCTTTGACTAGTTCTACTAGAAGTCGTTGCAGACATAATTTCCCCGTGATGATACCAACAATTATAACCCGAACTAATTCCATAGGATACCAAGTGATCATGTACAACTTCTAGGGTCAACATGTATGAATTCACACATTTCATACATGGACATGGAATTGTTCCATCATTAGATACATTGCGAGAAGCAAACTCCAAAAATTCTTTAATCCCTTGCACATAATCTCTTGACAATCTACTCTTCTTCATCCAACTCTTATCCATTGATTGATAATTAACTAAATTGAAGTACCACGAAACAAAATAAAAAGTTAAATATATTATATAAAGAGTTATCTATACTAACATAAAAAAGCACTACACAACTTAGTGTAGGTACACATAGTAGAATTATTTTTATATGACTTTCTTTATATATCTTTTCCTAAAATTGAACTATTTTATATTTATACATTTCATTTTATTTTTATTGTTTTCTTGGATTTCATTTTCACAATTTATGTAACATTTTGATTTTTATGAGTTATGATTTTTTACTCTGCCGACCCCATTTGATAGGACTTAGGACTTAGTTTGGGTATTTGCTTTATGGTTGCTAAACTAATTAAAAGGGTGGAATATTTCAAAGTTTTTATGTTGATGATAAATCTTCTTTAATGGTCTTTGGATTCAACAAACAAAAGGGCATACGTGAATGTTGAATTTCCTTAAATCACATTATTAGGCGAAACAAAACATTACAAGTGTACTATGCATTAAATTCATGGACAACAATTTTCTCATTAAAAAAAAACCAATGAAGGAATGCATAAGTCAAAGAAGCATGAGGTTCAGTTGTGAACCTAAAGACAATACTATGATTGGCTAATTCAGAACCATTGAAACATGCTAATTAGATAAGGGAATATGCTCAAATTTTATTTTGGTCTTGCAGGTATGCAATAATTAGATAAGGGAATATGTTCAGTTGGTCTTGCAGGTATGCAATAATTTTATTTTGGTTGGCTTATTTGGAAGCATAGGACCGACTGGGTTTTTATAGCTTCTTGGTAATTACCAAAACTTATGGGAACATGTAATACGTGACTGTTGATTAATAATAACTAAACTTTATGTTGGCATCCAGCTGACCACTTGATGAGGAAAAAGAACTTGCATGATCCTTTTCCTTATATTTACCCCCTTTCCAGTGTAACTTTTGTGAGATTTGGTGATATGGTAGATGAGCAAATGGATTCATGATTGGGGTTGATCACACTTTATTTTCCTTACTCCCCCCCCCCCTCCTCCTTTCACTCCTACAATAGCATTTCCATTGATCTGATTTGTCTTCTTTTTTTAAAAAATATATATTTTATTTTTAAATGTATTATTCTAGATACAGAATCTGCTAAAGCAGCTAGAAGGAAGCTAAAAGAAACCATTTGCTTAGTTCTTTGACATGAATGTCCCTACTATTTGTGCTATCAATCAGGTAGAGTATTTATGTATTTTATTTTCCGCATATTTTGATGGTTTTTATAAGGTAGAAAAGAAAAGAGGTTAAACTTGGATTCCTTTGTTTATTTCTGTATAGAATGACCAATAAAACTGTTTTGTTGTTGTTCTCTCTTACCCCCTAATGCAATTATTGAATTAAATGTATAGGCAACTTTAGCGTTATATGCAACAAGACGAACTTCAGGAATTGTTGTTAACATTGGTTTCCACCAGACCTCTGTTGTTCCAAGTAAGCTATAGGATCTTATTTTAATTTCAAAATTGATATTTGAGCAACTTCCTGTAGTTGTACAATGCAAGTGGGCCTAAGCTTTACGAAACTTTCTAAATGCAATTGATTACTTATAGTTGCACAGAATGCTTATACTTTCGATTCAACTGTTGCCATTATTACATCAATTTTAGAAATCATGCATTTTCTACCCGTTGCTTTAATTTTTTTCAGCAATCTCATTAATCTCTCTGTTTCTGTTCTTTTCTTGTTTATGCATAAAAAATGGCTAGGTGTTCACTGCTATTTTCTTATTATCTATTACATGATTTCTGTTGAGTTTCTCTTTTCCTAATTGTGCATGGTCACCTGCGACTCAATTTTCTAAGTTTTGGATTCTATTCTGCAGTTTTACATGGTCAAGTCATGTGGTGGTTGTTAAAGTTGTGGGAATGGGAGCATTGAAGCTTACAGGATTCCTTAGGGAACAAATGTAGTAGAAAAATATACATTTTGAGTCGTTGTACACTGTGCGCGCATTAAAAGAGGTATTGACATTGCCTTTTGCTCTGTGGACTCTGATATTTGTCTTTCCTCTCATTAATGAGGAAAAGTTTGGCCAGAAGTGTGGCTGGCTTATCAGCATGTAGAGTAAATGTGACATTCACCAATTGATTGTTCTAGTCAGCTGGATGGCTCTAGAAGTCATGAATTCCACCCTAGAATCCAAGAAGAAATAGCAGTAAGTGATGTTGGAAACATAGGGTTTTGTCCTGTACTTGGGATTTCGTATGTGTAGACATCTGTAAGCTTCCCTCCTCCGGATGTTTTCTCATGTAGCTCTTCAAACAGGCAGGGATATGGTATGGTTTTAGGATCGAAATGGATTGCCCTTGCCCGACTAAAAGTTGAGAAAAGGGATGCCTACAACTCTATGAGTTCTAGGAGCCTCAAGTCTATAGCAAGACACCCATATGGTTAGCTCTCTTTCTAAGGACAACCTTTTTTATTGTCTAATTGATGAAAGACGATTGATAAGTCAAAGCCCTGGTCTCTATTAGATATTGCATTTACAACTAATGCTAATCCATGAAAATCTCACTTCTTAGTGCTTTTGGGTATATTCAATTACTGATTTTAGCTTTTATAAACTTTTTTTGATGATATAATTAGTTCATCTTGTCTCCCAATAGCCAGGTTGACAGCTCATAAGACCACAAAACCCATCTAAAACACCAACTATTTTCTAGCTGTTAATTTGATTTGATTAGGACATATTTTGGCAACACAGTCTCAAATGCTAGGAGGGTTTTGCAAAATCCCCTCACTGAAGTATATGAATACTGCTAATAAGATTTTTAAGTGGATTTTCCACACTTGAACAGTTAAGATCATGCCAGAGGGTCCTCCACAAAATAACAACTGAAGCCTAGTATAATGTCTATTACTTCTTTTATGTATATGTTTGACTTCACTTTGGTAATTGTACCATACTTTCCTACTTTATCACACACTATACATATTGCCTGATTTTGTCTGGGTTTAATGCACTCACAAAACCTATTTTATGTTGCTCTTGATTATGATGTTGAACTATCTAAAGATACAGAAAGGTCATTTGAAGTTGTTGCAGAAGGTTGGTTTACTCTTTCGAAAGAACGATTTCAAACGGGGGAGATTCTATTTTAGCCACGCATTGCAGGAGTGTAAGTCTAAGTTTTCTTACATCTTGTTATAATATGTGATGATTTGATCAATGGTAGATATTGTGTGCCTATACTTTACCGTGTTATAATATGTGATGATTTGATCAATGTGAAGTAAATTTCGAAAAGAGATAAATTTTGTAATTGGAATAATTCCTAGGAAGGCAACCAAAAAAAAAAACAACAGAACAACAGAACAAACCAATAAACGAAAAGGTAGGCACTATTAGTCCATTGTGGCATTTCATCAAATATCTAGCATACATAATGATTCCTCAAGCATGAACTTTTATTGTGTATCATTAACAACAATCCATTCACTTCATTAATTATATTGGTTAAAATATGAATATCATAGATGATCAAATATGTGTGTGTGTGTGTGTGTGAATATCATAATCAGAACACATATTATGTTAATCAATCTATTTTCCAAATTATTTTCCCAAATCAAAATCATTCAAGATGTTCCTAAAATCCTTCAAAGTAGAGAAGTTTTGGAGATATTAGAAGCCATGCATGGAATGGCAAGTATCTCATCTTAACAATGAATTCCATGGACCCAAACTTGTCGAAAACAGTAGAAGAAAGAGAGAGGGGTAGAGACAGAAATTGAGAGACCAGAAGAAAGAAGGGATAAAGAAGGAGAAACAGAGAGAGCAGGCTGACCTTGAAATCACAATGGTGCTGTAGCTTGATGTCGTCAACGAACGACACGATGGAGGATGAACGAAGACTCTGATACTTGCAGAAGAGAAGTGTTGATAGACTAGGGCACAAATTGTAATCAAGGATAGTTGAACGGTTTTTTTTTTTTTTTTTAATTGAAATTCTGATATGTTATTTTCGAAAAAGAAAATCTGATTTGGCGCGAAATTTTCGTTTTATTTGGCAGCTTTATTTTGCTTGGTTTTTGTAACGCTTGAGGTCAAATCGTTGCTAAAAATATATATATAGCAACGTTTTAAGAAAAAAATGCTACTAAAAATTGTGGTCAATAACAGCTACAATAGCTCATCTATAGTAGCATGTTTCAGGCCACTACAATAAAAAAATGCTACTAAAAGTGAATTTTTTTGTAGTGAAATCATCATGGCTTCAAGCAAAATTAAGAACATCAAATTTTTAAAGAATAAATTACACTTTTAATCTTATAATTTAACTCAAATTTCATTTTCAATTTTAATAATTTAGTCCATACAATTTTAGTCCAATTTTAATTAGGTTATTTCGTTCAAATTAAACATTAAACTTAATGCACTAATGAATCAGAAATGCCTTTGGCTCAAAATGTATAATGCACTAATGAATCCTCATATTCACCTGTAGCCAAAAATATTAGGACCAGTTTCATATCGTTTCATTTCTATGACAATTTTTTTTTTAAAATTAAAAAAAAAATTGAAAATCTCACCTCACTTTGTTTTTTATTTTTTTATTTTTAAAATTTTTGGGTTCTCTCTATATCATCATTATAAGACTTCCTAAAATTTGACTTGTCAGGTAAATAGAAAATTATAATCATACTAAATAGTTGAGTAGAAAATTTGTCCAAATTTATATGCAAAGACATTTTTAGATTACTTGTCACTTGTACAAAATTTTCATATACTTTACTATTCGTAATTCAAGTACTATTTATAAAGAAAACACAACAAAGATTAGAACCAACCAGAATTGGGTTGCCCATAGATTTTTTTTTTTTTTTTTTGGTAACATATAAATTAGAACCAACAACAACATGCAAATTTAACTTCCTAAAATTATACCTTCAAAAAACACACAGCAGCAACAGATTGAAATTCAAACCAGCAACAAATGCAATTCAGCACAACAACAGCAATAGATGGAAATTCAGCACAACAACAAATGGAAATTCAACACAAAAAATAAATACAGCACAACAAACAAAAGGAAATTCAACCTTTGTCACAATAACACCAGCTGGAGAACATCTACATATATATAAAAGTCTTCACCATTCACCTACTATTCATATTCAAGATTGAAATCAACCATTCAACCATTCAACTAACATTCAACCAGTCAACTATTCACCTACCATTCAACTAAGAAAATGCCACCTACCCACCAACCATTCAACTAACAAAGTCCAACATAATCAAAGTCCAACAAAATATTAATAAAAGTCCAACAAAATGAATCTAACATAAAAGTCCAACATACTAAATATTAATAAAAGAAAAAAATAATGAGTCTAACACAACAATCCACAATTAATAATAAAAGTCTTAATAAAGGTCTTAAACAGGAAATAATTAGAAAATTCAAAAACATCCAACTTCAGAAACAATTAGCCGCGATAACCTGTGGTCGTCTTCTCCATCTCAATCTCCAACTTCAGAAACCTCAACCAAACTTCATTCGTAGAAAGAGTCATGAAGCACTCACGACGCTTGTCTCGTAAGAACAGTCTGGCAGTCCATACATATAGCTCATCATCTGGGGACACACCAAGGATGCTTTCCAACTTCGCCAAACATTCTGCAATTGAAGGATATCTTGATAAGGTCTGTGTTAAAGTTGCTGAAAATGACTCAACCACATTGACTATACAATCAAGTGTCTTGTTAAGTAGAGTTGCACCAGTAAATTTCTTCTTTGTCTTGCTCTTGGTTGATGAACCATCAGTGTTTGATGGAAGTTTTTGTTTAACTCGGAAGGATGAACCACCTCCAAATTAGCATCATCATGAAATTCAGCATCATGTGGGGTATAAAATTCCTCTAGAGTGTCATCAGTGTAAGGCATAACCCCTGAGCTAGGAGTATATGCCCATTCTCCTGTAGCAGTTGCATCTGAGAATAGTATCTCTAAGTCTTCAGTGAATTGTAATGGCATACGCCGGAATTTAGCAGCATCAAGATACCTCTGTAACAATTTCAAGCAACAAAATTTGGTCTGTTTAAACAAAAAACAAACAGAATATGTACATTAAGCAATTCACTTACCTCTAATTTCTTAGTCCACCACTCATCAGATACAGATATAGCTCTAGTCAATGTATCACGGCCTAAGCCTGTCTCACCCCTTAACAGATTATTCCATAAAAGCCAATCTTTTTTCAACACATCCCAATGATTTTTCATTTGTATTCGTTGGTATGCTTTTCCAGCCATACTTTTAAACTTAGTTATCACATTTTCCCACTCGACCCTATCTAAGTGTGTACCAGGTATGTGTCCAGACTTCACTTGCTCAACACAAAGCTTAATAAAAATTTCATTTGATTTTGCATTCCAGTGAGCTTTAACAGATGGTACTTGACTTGATTTTTCCTTGTTCTTCTTATTTTCAGATTGTGTTTCCTCTTGGGTACTCATTCCATGAAAGGAAAAAAAATTTAAAACAAACTCATTCATCAGTGCTTGCATTACAACAACTAGATCAGTACAAAATAACCATACATGGCAACTATGTCAACATTCATTGGGTACAAAGCTTAGTACAATAGTTCATGGTAAACTACATTAGCGCAAAAACACCAGGTATCTCCAAATGGCACCTGTCATCATTTGAAGAGTAATGCAACTGACATAACAATACAAATCGTGAGCAGATCCACAACAAGCTGCTTCATGAAAGCATTGGATTGCTCAAACATTTGGTTCTTCACTTTTAGTCCTACAGTCTCCATATTTTGATTTTGATCAAGCATTCTCTCGTTCCTCAGCCTCTCTACCATCGTCATAGATTTTGGGGTACACCACCTCTAAAATTGACAATTTCTCTTCTCACAAATGATATACAGTCTCCTTTTAGATGGCTTGTCAGACTTGGTAACCCTTATGGCAGCTCTTAGCCCACAATCACATTTCAAAGCCTCATACCTCAAGTCGAAGATCTCACGACTAGAATAATAGTTACTAGAGAATGGCATGCCTCTGTATTAATTAGGAAGTTAATTGTAAATACATTGCACCCAAGAAGTATTGATTGAATAAAATGTTTCTAACATATTGACAATTCATTTGCACCCATTTGTTCCTAATCTGAAGGTGATTTTTTAAACTATTTTTTTTTTTTTTTTTTTTTTTTAAAGATGGTCAAGGAACTAGTTATGCATCCATAAGACTTGTCAGTTTCACCATGTTCAAAGAAGGCCAAATGCTCAGAGCAGTTTTGTTATCTTTAAGAACATGCCACAAAAATAAAAATAAAAATAAAAAGGATCTATTGGAATTCCATCTAACTCAGTACTGGTAGAAGCCCAAAAAGGAATTGAGAACAAAGGACATTAGTCACATGCTAAACAACCTTACAAAATGAGAAGCCTTGGCAAGCAAACATTAATACATGGTAGCATGTCACCACACTTGTTATGCCGAAGGACCAAAAAAACAGGATAATTATAATTAAAGTAATAACAGTAACAATACAACTACATAATAAAAATTATAGATAGAAAACTTTACTATGCCTCATTTAGAGAATTTTAACAGCTTTAATCTTTGCATAAGTGCCATGAGATTCAAGGGGCAATTTTCTCCTATAGTAAGCTTATAATTGTCCATAAAGAGAACCACAAAAACAGCATGCATAAAAATCAGTACATGGTTGAAAAGACCAACATCTCAAATCAACTCCAAGTTGACAATGTAATTTCCATTTGGATGTCTAGAGAGGAAGAAGCTAAATAATCTGTTGGCCAATAAGATTTCATAAGAAATAGAAAGTGTAATTTTAAAAGATTACTCCAAGATCGAGAACAACTTCATTTTAATAGACAGATAATCAAGCTAAAAGAAAGTTTAATGAAACCAGACTTGTTTCATATCATAACTTATGCCACTTCAAATTTAAACAACATTTTGGAATTGTTTCATTAATATGATAGATATTAGTTTTAAAAAATTATAAACTTTAATTTATATAACATTTCTCTATATTAAGAAATGTGATAAATGTGATGAAACTAGTTTTTCTTGATAAAAGTAACAATCAAATAACAAACAAAATTAAGCAGTTAAATATGAAGTCTGATTTTTAGTTTCACAAACACAATTAAGCACTCACATTCAAAATTCACTATAATCTTAAATCGGAAAAGCAATTATTAATATTTAATTTGGTATTGTTCAGCAGTACAATTCTATACGATCCATGTTTCAGAGGCTTACTTGACATCTAGACACTAGTCACTTTGCAACCCAACCTAATACCAAGGTAACACTGCTTTACACATAGAAGAGATCACCCAAAATCACAGAGAGAAGGGAAAGAGAGAGAGAGAGAGAGAGAGAGAGCCAGAAGAAGAGAGACAATTTTTTTTCAAGGATGTAGAAACCCTACGATTTGTTTTTCTTGTAATCAGATGCACATTAACGAAGCTCATGAAATGAATATAACTTTGAACTCAAATTTCACCTACTCTAGTACCAAATTTATGCATTTAAAATTGAAAAACATCTAAGGATTAAATAAATAATTAACAGATCGCGGTAAAAAGGGAATTTTCAACCCAAATCAGAGAGTGAAGAAAAGAGAGAGCATTTTCAACCCTAATCACAGAGTAAAAAGAGGGACATTTCACCGTAACTAGATAGAGAAGGGAAAGAGAGAAGAGAAAGCTCACACACAACTGGCACACCATTTCACATAACCAAAAATAAAACCCTAATCAATGTCCATACATATATATATAACTTCATAGTTATGAAATCTTACCTTTTCGGTGCAAATGAATGGAAAACAGGGGGACGATTGTTCTTGGAGAGGTAGACGACTGTTCTACAAGCACGATTTGCTGCAATCAGAGAGTCGATGACTGTTCTTCTTGGTCGCCAGAGATGAGAGGAAAAGAGGAGAGAAGAGTGTGAGAGGGGTGTGCGTTTAGGGCAAGAGAGATCAAAGGGTATATATAGTGGCAGTTTGATAAATAATGAAGTTTAGGAGGGGTATTTAAGTCATTTAACCCCCCCACACACACCAGTTGCGCACTTAAGTCGAAATGTTTAACACCCCCTGACCAACTTTTCAAAAGAGTTGAAATTTAGCTTCATTTAAGTTATAAGTTGGTTAAGTAAGCTGCACCAAACACAAGCTTTTAGCTTAAATTAAGTTAAAAGCTGAAATAAGCAGCTTATAAGCTCTACCAAACACCTACAGAATGCTTTGACATTAAGCTTGACAAATGTGTTGCATACTTCTGTTTTGGGGAGTTATTTTGGTTTAAAAACAAGTAACTCCTGCTATCTGATTATTAGTATCTTTTTCTGTGAGTTCTGGTCTTATGATTTCTTTTTTTTGGTTACTTATTATTCTCCAGTTGGGTTTCTGAGGCAAAAATTGAGGTGCTTTACATAAATCTTTTGTATGCCATATTGTTTATGAATCTTAGATGAGGGTTTTCGTCATTTTGCAGTAGATCTCAGTTTATCTCTTATGTTATTGGGTTTCTATTATTTTCTCTCTAATATGTTGCATATGATAGAGCCTGTCAGCATGTTCTGGTTAGTACACCTTAAGTAGTCCAAGGAACTGCATCCATGCCATGTTTCCTGCCCATATCAGTTTCTCAATCTATTTGCCAATCTGAAAAACGGATAAGTGACATATACAATGGACAAAACATATTGTACCAAAGTAAAATTTTCTTCCCTAGTTATAGAAGCCCCTCCTCTATCCCTTTAAACAGTTCACAAAATGGAATTTTGGGATTTATTGGGTTGCGTTTGTTAGAGTTTCTGTAAATATGATTTGAGAGTATAAGTTGTATTTTGAGTTTGTGAGTTGTGAAATTATGATTTGAGTATAGAAAATTTGTTTGGTTATGGTTTTTGAATAGAGTGTTGAATTGTGTTTTGAATTGTATGTGGAATTGAGTTTTGAAAGTTTGATATGACATGTGAAATAAGAAAATTTGTTTGGTGATGAGTTTTCAAAATAGTTTTCAAAACTTAATTCAACCTATAATTGATAATCAAACACACAACTCATATATCGATATCCGTATTTTTTATCAACAGTCATAACCAAACTATTTTTAAAATACTCAAATAAAAAAATAATTTTTTTTCAATTAATTTAATAAAAAAATCGTTGATATTTTTGTTGGTGCATTATTGTACTTTGAATGTCACCCACCCGTGAAGTGAAGGTCATATAATTGAGGGGGAGTGATATTTGTGTACAAAGTGACCAATTCACCCTTCTTGACTTGAATGGCAAGTTGTTAGGTAAGAACAAAATGAAAAGGATAATAGTGTAATTTCACTTATCCAATACACCTACCCCTCCTATCCTAGGTGTTTGTTCATCATTGTGGGATAAAGGAAAAGAAAGACGATAACAAAAACCTGCACACATATAGTCAGTAATCAGTATACGGATACAATTGAAAATAAGTTAGGAAAAAAAAAAAAAAAAATCGGTAAGAAATGAAAAGTAAATGAGAAAAAAATAAAAAAAACCTTTCTGGACCTTCTGAACCTCAGTCTTATATAAAATCTGATCTGCATTCATTTAACCACACCATCTTCACCATCTCATTCCAACACCTTCAGAAGCTCCATCACACTACAATATTAACTACATTCAGTCTACATATCCGTGTGAAGAAAGAGAGAAGAGGTTAGTTTGAAGCACAGTTCATATTCTTAATAGCTTTAGAGCTGAGTTGCAGGAAGGCAATTGCAGGCGAAGAACAGCCACCAAGGACAACCGGCCAGTCATCCCACCGGTCAACCGACCGGTCATCCCGTCGGTCATCCGGTTCAGCCACCAGTTCACCCTCCGCACTCAGTTTCGCTATCTGTTGCTATCTGTTCCTTTTTTTCACACCAACATCATACATTTTACTATACATTTTTCAATACATTTTTCTTAACTTTTGCAGTCATCATGCCGAGAACAAAAACAGCGAGACCTGAACATGGCAAAACCTCTAACCCTGTTGTAGCACTCGACTTTCTTCTCGCGCCCCCTTTCAGAGAGGGCGCGAATTGGTCATCCTACAGTTCAGACTCCCGTTACGGTTTTGAATCTAATCTCACAAAGTACAAGTAAGACTGATAAATCACCAAAGAGTCCAAATCTGGCAATTGGTTTTGAAAAATCAATTTTGAATCAAAAAGTGCCAAACATGGACTGCTTTGCCAGATTACAGAGTCACCACCTAAATATTTTATTTTTGGGAAATTTAGAAAACCCTAACTCGTGCCGAAGGCCACGTGTCCGTCATCACCAAAGTTGCCTCGGCTCGGGAACTTGGGTACGAGAGGGGAATGTCCTGAAATGAGCACCCCCGCTCGCCCGATCAAAGATCGGCCTCTACTAAGCATGATATGTTGTTTTATAAACACATGTGCTCTTATTCTGGTTATTAATCTAACTTACTATGTGATGCGCACAGCATACAAGTATAGACTAAAATCGCAAGAATTGGAACAAAACGACTCATGTTTGTTTTTCGAAAATGGTTTGAAAATGCCACCCTCACGGTGGGCTAAAGCGTGGATTTGCTACCCTCAAGTGGGCTTTAAAACATGATTTTGCCACTTCGCAAAGTGGGCTTAAAACTCACATTCATCAAATTGTCCCAATTCAAGCAACCAAGCCTTCATCCACAGGCATTCATGCAGTTTATCAAATAAGCAAATAGCCTTATGGCAAGCATGCTGTCATGGCAACACTCACACTCATGCAAGGATGCTAAAGCGTAAACACTTACAGTGTACTCCGAGCCAAAATAGAAAGCTAGTTAGAAATCATGCATGATCTTAGCTATGTTAAAATGTCTAATGCAACGCATACAAAATGCAACTAAATAGGCTCAGCTATCTAAGATGGCATATGAATGCAACACTTGATAACATGCTTTGAATTACGTATTCAAAGAAGTATTGAAATACGATGCAGTTTGTATGATGCACCGAGCCCGGTGCATGCAAAACAAATGAATGATGCAAACATGCAAGCATAAGGTATGCTAATCAAAACGTGCCCTAATCTAACTACTGAAAGCGAGTAAATAAAAGGAAGAAAGACGTGGGGTTGGAAGACATGTACACACGCACGCATCCTTATTACAACATTTTGCCCTCTCGAAGGAGGGTCCGAATGAATAAGCCAAGCTAGCTACGCTAAGCTAATCAACTAATCTAATTAAGCTAATTAGACTAATTATTACAAACCAATCGAATAACTAGCAAACTACTTACTAATTATTACAACAATTAACTAATTAACAAATTAATTAATTAAATTCAAGCTAACTAACAAATAAAGCTTTAAACTAAGCTGCCCCAGCTCTGCTTGAAAGATAAACATGCATGCCTCGGTTTTCGCCCCGAAAAGCTTTCCGGTTTGCTCTTTAGAGGCTCTGTTTGCAGGGTGTCTTCAAGAACTTTTTGCTGAACCTTACCAAAACAATGCTGAGGAGTGCACACTGCCTGCCGGCCATGAATGGTGGCTGCCGACCATCTGCCGGCCAACAATGAAAGGGTGGCGGCCATCAGTGTGGCACTGCCGGCCACTGGTGTGCTGTGACACCAAACTGCAACAGAGCACAAAACAGAGGAAAATTGAGGGTCTCCCAAGAACATGTATGTACTATGCCCCTCCTTATCATCTCAAAACATCAAAGAAGAGGCACTATTTGATCCAAAACCATCAATCAAGCATGCAATGCATGATGGCCAAGGATCCTACTTGCACAAATTCAATAAATGCAAGACAAACAAGACTCTAGGACCACTACCTTATCATAGAAGATCAAAGGCAATGGAGATAAAGGGAATTGGCTCATTTTCATCACTTTGAGTGTGACATGGACCAATTCACCTTGTGTTCAATATAACGTCCGATTGAACACGATGCAATGCAAACATAACATGCTTATCTTGGCATGTTTTACTTGATTCAATTCTTGTTTACACATTTTACATTACCAAGCCATTCTTTAGTTGGTTTGTCCAATGTGAAAGTCCTCTAATGCAAGAGAGAGGTCAATCAAAAGATGACTTAAGACATGGGAGAGACCATGCCTTTGACTAGGAGAGGAACCCTCAAAAGAGGGTTAAAGCCATTTAAGCACAAGCCTCAATCCCATGGCTTAAACACAACTTTAAGACTAACCAAGCCTCAAAACAAATCAAAAGATGAAGAAGTGAGGGTGGTGGAAAAATTTCAGTGCTGAAATGGCATGAAAAACAAGACTCTAACATGCAAATAACTCATGTACAACATGTTAAGAGACTTAAGCATTAAAACTAGTGATGGACACAACACTAGAGGCATGCAACACAATGCTCAAATGGCTAAACCAGCCCTGGACAGACCTCAAACATGCCAAAACAGTGGCCAAAATGAGCTAAGATAGTAGCATGAAAAGCAAGAAAATCATGCTCATGTATTGGCTCATAAACAAGGCATAAGGCACAACTCTCAAACACAATGGAAGAGTGATATATGTGAGTGTGTGATAGAGTTATAAGCACTAAAATCACATGCCAAATGATGCCAAAACATGCAATCAACACAAGCACAACATGCTAATGGCCTTAAAACTCAAAGCTAGTTAAGGCATTTACACTATAGCTATACAATACAAGGCTCAAAGGGGACAATCAGTCCAAAATAGTCCTAAAATAACTTAAAAGAAGTCTTAAAACATGCTTGAAGTAAGCTAAAAAAAGCTAGAATGAAAGGCTAACACATAGCACAAACTAGACTACTAAGCATAATTACACTACAAGCATACAAGGCAAGCCCCAAGTGGCCAAACCAGCTCAAAACAGAGCTAAAGCAGGTCAAAAAAGTAGCAAAAACATGCTGAGATCAAGTCACAAAATGGTAGAAAAACATGCTCACATGTTAGGCTATCTACTCATGCAAACAAAACACAAGAAGAGGAGGCCAACCCCTCCTATTTTGGACCTCAAAACATGGTTTTTGTCACTGAAAAACCTCTAAGTTTCAGTGGTTAAAAGGCCAAGAAAAGGTTGTTTGAAAAGCTTTAAAACGTAGCACAATTCTTAGCAAATAAGCTACAAAAGAGGATGGATCACCCCTAACTCCAAAAGAGCCTCAAACTACCATTTTTAACACTTAAAAATAGAGGTTTTTGTAGTTGACAACTAGGCCAAAAACATCAAGCAAAGGTGGCTAAACTAGTATGCAAAAATAAGCTTAAAAGGGGTAAATCTTTACCCTTGAAGCACAGCAGCAAAACAGCAACTACATGAGCCAAAAACCAGCCATTGGCAGCCCAAAATAGGTTCCAAGGGACCTCAGCCCAAAGATGTGCAACTTTGATGAAGGATGTCTAGGCAAACTAGAAGTGTTTCTCTACTTCTATGCACAAAAAGGCAAGAGAGAGAGAGAACTCTAGAGAGAGAAGCAGAGATTTTGCTCACAAAATTCTGTAAAGAGAGAGGGATTTTGGAGAGAGAGGCTACCAAACTTGCTAACCTTCCAAAATGATAGATATGGCCTTCATATATAGCAAAAACAAGAGCTTAGTCGAAAATATCTGATCTAGAGATAGCTGGAGCAGTGTGGAGATAGCTGGAGGTAAAAATCTACAAAAAAAAATGAGTTTTTCCATCGTTGGCCGGTAAAGGATCATTGACGGCCGGCACTACATCATTTTTGGCCGGCATGGACCATCAATGGCCGGCACGGCATCATCCATGGCCAGCACCCTTCACCAGTGGCCAGCAGAGAAAATCTGCTCTCCAGGTCCAACTTCAAACGGGCATAACTCCTTCATCTGGACTCCTTTGCAGGTCATTCTTGTGTCTAAATTGAAGCCCCGGAAGTAATATTTCCAATGGTAGCAGCCTCACATCAAAATTCCAACTATGCAAAAAGTTATGCCTGTTTGAGTGAAAACTACTCAGTTTCAATCCTACCCGGATTCATGCCAAACTTCTGCAAAACTAGTTTTCTTCTCCCCTCTCCCATTTTCTTCAAATCCAAACCCCTAAACAAGGTGTTTTGAAATATTTTCAAAAGATTTCATCTATCCTTCATTCATTTCCACTTTGTCCTTGCTCGGTTTACCGAAAAGCGCGACATTTAACAAAATGCGAGCGTCGAAACATCATAAGAACTTTTTCAAAAGCTATTTTGAAAGAGAGGGTTTTAAGGTCTCAAAATCATTTAGTCAAAATAGTTTTGGTCCAAAAAAAGGTGTGAGGTTGGGATTTGTCTCTCTCCTTGCTGAAGAAATCGAACCTTTGCCCTGCACATCTTTCATCACCAAGTAAACCATCAGTAGTGCCCAAGTCTTAAGGGTGGTCGAAAATAGAGTGTCTACACCTGTACAACGTGAACCACAACAATAACATCATGACTATCCAACTGATGATTTTCTCACATATAATCATGAACAAGCTTATTCAAATTTCGCTAATCAACCAATTGTTACGGGGAGAAAGGTAAATCTACCTTCTCAATATGATCCACTGTTGCTTGGCAGATTGGATACAATGGGATGGTTACCTTTAACTAATTTACCACATAAGGTATATCCCCATCTTGTACATTTATTTTACGTTCACTTGACATCTGCTGAAGAACAAGTGGAACCGTTCAGTCTGACCCCTTATGTGAAGGGGAAAGTAATCACACTCAACCCCCGCACTTTCGTACAAATTATTGGAGTTGAAACAGGAGATTTGCAATGCTATTTTCAAACTGAGGCTCAGTTAGCTAACATTGTTGATGATCTAATTGAGGTTTATACCACAATTTGTGAGAGTCGATTCACCGACACTAATTTACAAGCCAGACATTTAAAACCCCACCTTCGTATCCTTCATCGATGGATAGTTGAAAATGTCACTCCCAAAAAAGGACATTTTGATGTTGTTCCATGTTTTAATGTCTATTTGTTATATTGTTTTAAAATTGGACAAAAATTTGATTTATGCTTCATATTACTGAGAGAAATGATGGTTGTAAAACTTGGTACTCTGAGTGGCCGGTCACTACCTTTTGGAGCTTTGTTAATAAAATTTTCAAAGCGCATCATGTCAACCTTAAAGGTGAAGTAGATGTGAGAATCACTTCACTAATTTCTAAGTACACACTGACCCGAGCTGGTGGTGCTGAAAACTTATTGGGCTCTATTAATTTTGAAAATGAACCAATACCTGATGAGGAAGAACCCAGTGACAATGCCATGTCACCAAATGAACAACCACAATAATGGACTGATTATTTAGCGTTGGAACCAGAACGGTACAATCAGTGCCTACAATGGGAACAACAAATGGCTAATTAGGTCAATACATTGGGTACTCAGTTCGATAAATTTGTCACCGCGCAGAACTCACTAATTCAATAATTTGGTGAGTTTCGTGTAGACTTAGGGAGACGTGATGAAGTGATAAGGAACCGCATTGATCAAATTGACCATCAAGTCACTCAGGTGTACCATCACTACTTCCCTCCACCTCCATCACCACCTGACAATGATGATTAACTTGTTTCGATGAGCGTTTAAATGGTTCACATATGCTGTGGTTACATTTTGTTTTCTTATTTTGTTGTGGTTATTTTGTTTTCTCATTTTGTTGTGGTTATTTTAGTTTGTTATTTTGTTATAATCTTTTGTATTCACGTAATGAATAGTCAATTTTTTTCTGCACTGTAAAATTAATCAGTGACAATGTTATAACAATAAGTGAGTTATATTATGAAATTAAAAAAAAGATTCGTACAAAAATTAATAAAAAGAAATTAATAAATGTGTAACAAATCCTTCATTTCAATAAAATGAAAAAACTATAATTATAATTATAATTATAATTAAAAAAGTCTACGAATTAATAAAAAAAATTTAATTTCATAACAAAACCATTATTTTAATAAAATGAAAAAAACAAATTAAAAAAATAATCGGCTCAAATGAAATAAAACAAGTTAAAAATTAATAATTATACTTTTTTTTAATAAAAATTAATAAAAACTTATTTGGTATAATATCTGAAAATAACAAAACCATGATGTTAACATGAAAAAAAAAACAATTAATAAAAAGAAATTAAAATTAATAACAAAGCCTTCAAATTGTTTGAAAATGAGAAAAGTAAATTAATACAAATATGTCGTCTACAAATTAAAGCCAAAAAAATTTAAATTAATAACAAAACCATTATTTTAATAAAATGAAAAAAACAAGAAAAAAAATTCGGCTAACATGAAATAAAAAAAGTTTAAAAGCCAAAAAAACCATTATTTTAATAATTATACATTTTCTTTAATGAAAAGGAAAAAAGAATTAGGCCTAGTTTGGAATCTCAAAAAAAGCCAAAAAGTCAAAAAAAAATTACTCATCAAAAAGTTAAAAAGTTATCACTATTCACAAAAAAAAAATATTAAAAAAATAATGTTACACAAAACAAATTCTTAAACAACTATGATGTATTGAAGGCAAAGCTCACTTTTTTGAAACGAGCTTCTATTTAGGTGCACTAATAATTCAGTGTTATTCGGTCCGTGGGGACCCATCATGGCTCCCGTTTTAATAATCCAAACCGTTCAATGTGTAGAAATCATCGAGTACTATATGGCTATGAAAAATTACGTTGATAAGATATTGGTAACTATATGATCAAATCAGTTAGAATTTATAAAATGGATGGTGTTATAGTTAACGGTTTAAAACAAACTAATCCGATCAGATAGCTATCGATATCCGATCAATGTGATTTTTTACAAGAAGATAGTACTCGACGAGTTCTACACATTGAATGGTTTTGATTAGCAAAACGGAACCCGTGGTGGGTCCCCACGAGCCGAACAGCACCTCCAATTCAATACCGTAAAAGCGAGGAAACATCTCCCAGCCTTTACTCTACCAACACTGTCCCTACATTCAGCCCACCGTACCACCTATTCCATCTAATCTTCTCCTATACACTAATTTATATAATTTTTTAATATACATTTTTTCGTAAAAAGTGAAAAAGTTATCCGAAACAACCATCTTTTTTCGTCAACTTTTTAGTCCAAATAGTCAAAAAATGGACTTATTTAGGATACTCCAAAAAAGAATTAATAACAACTTGTTTGGTATAATATCTGAAAATAACAAAACCATTATGTTAACATGAACAAAAAAATAATTAATAAAAAGAAATTAAAATTAATAACATAGCTTTCAAATTGTTTGAAAATGAGAAAAGTAAATTCAAAAAAATATGTCGTCTACAAATTAATTTTTTAATTTTTAAAATAATAACAAAACCATTATTTTAATGAAATGAAAAAAACAAATTAAGAAAAAAAATTCGGCTAAAATGAAATAAAAAAAGTTAAAAAGTAGTAATTATATATTTTCTTTAATAAAAAGGAAAAAAAATTAATAAAAACTTGTTTGGTATAAAAATTACCAACAAAACCATTATGTTAATAACATGAACAAAAAAAACAATTAATACAAAGACATTTAAATTAATAACAAAGCCAAAATTTCAATAAAATGAAAAAAATAAAGTAATAAAAAAATGTCGTATACAAATGTCTAATAAAATAAAAACAAATTAATAACAAATCTATCAATGGCCAACAATTTTTTTTTAATAAAAAGTTAATGAACATCATAAACTGAATAAATATCATAGACTACAATTTCAATAAAGTGTTTGACCCTGCATATTATACATTGCATCAACAACATATTTAAGTGTCTTCATTAACATAATAACATTTGGTTGATTGACCATGTCATGATCTTTGTGTTCCCTTTCCTTTCATTGCCATTTAGCCCAATCGTTGTCCTTATTGTTAGTTATCCTACAAAAAGAGAAAAGAAGTCATTAAATGCACAGTTATGTAAAGTGGGCGAAGTTATGTAATAAAGGTGTCATAATGATTAAAACTAGTAAAATAATTATACATTTAAAACCATTAGTCATTACGATATTCACTTGCCTTGTTCACATCACCAATCTATTCATGGCCAACATGATTTTGCCACATAGCAGTAGCAATTGCATCTCTAAAGTTGACCAATCTATCCATGGTCAACTTGGTCTCCAACAAGCCCGTCTGCTTCTGCTTCTCCAGCCATTTCATTATCAGCTTCCATGAAGAATGGGTTCATATGTGCATGCAAATGGATCCAATTATGCAGTACACAACATGCAATCACAAGCGGACCTTGTCTTGTAGACTTGTGATTTGGCATGGACCGCAATATTGGGAATCGCTTCTTCAGAACACCAAAAGTTCTTTCTATGACATTGGGTAACGACAAATGTCGATCGTTAAACAATTCATTAGGTCCTGAATAATGACGGCCATGAAACTCTTGCAAGTAATAGCGTTGGGAACGAAATGGGGCAAGAAACCTAGGTATGTTCATGAAACCAGCATCCACTAAATAATACTTGCCTACATTTAAATAATGAATGTACTGTTCTGTCAAACAGATGTACAAAAAAATAATTCCAAAAAGTGTACCGTATGTTATTTCGGGACACTCACCATTGGGTGGGTGTGGGAACTGTAGATCAGCTCTTGTAATACAGTTAACTAAAATAGCGTTGTCGTGAGCGCTACCTTCCCATCCAGAATTAATAAATGTGAACAACATGTCGAAGTCGCAAGTTGCGAGTACATTTTGCAATACCACAGATTTGCGACCGCGGAAAGTATTTTGTCTTGAAGCAAGGACCCATGCATCCACCAATGTGCCATCGATAGCACCGACACAATCTTAATTGAAAGATATTTGTTTGACATTAAAAGCGAAAGAAACTAGGATATTACTTTTATAACAGGAGAAAAAAAAATATCATCCCTTATTGTTATGTAGAACTTACAGGACAATCATTAAATTCATACATTGAACCAGGGAAAAAACCTCCTGTGATTTAAAATTTTTTCCGGTATCTCGTCTTGGTTACGTAGTTTGATAACCGTTGATGCAAGCTTGCACAATGCCCGCATAACAATTTTTATGTGCCAACAAATTTGTAATAACCCGACCCTCGTACATGTTTTCTGATATAATTGTAACTCTTGTTCGGTGTTGTGCAATGATACTGTGAAGTTCCACGAGAACTTAAGGTTAGGTAAGTAAAAATCTATGTCTAAAGAAGTCTATCTGTTTACCAAGGAATGTATCTGTTACATTTAGACTATTTAAATCAGAAATTGGAAGCCTTAGGGGCTTAATTATTTGAAATTGATTTTATATATGTGATCAGCATAATTTTTACGTAATATTAAGCATGCTCACGAAATTTTGATTTCGGAACGATTAAACGATTAAATTTCGTCTTATATGCTTATATATCTATATATATCATAATCTAAGTCTTCTTAAGTGAAAAACAAGAGTTTGAGATACCTCCTGGAGAGAAAAACGAAGAGAGGAAAAAAAGGGGAAAACAAAGGCAAGGCTCAATTAGGAAGAGAATTGAGATTAAATTAGGAGGATCCTTCTCATATTTAAAGCTCAAGGTATGTTCAATTAATTATATAAGAGAATTCTCCTTTCAATTGTGTGTAGGAGAGTTTATATATGATTATGTTTGATGATTTAGGGTTATGGAGATTTGTTCATAATTTATGCTTGATCAAGGGGGGAAACCTCAACAATTGATTGATTGATATGGAATTTATACCTTAATCTTTGTTTTCCATGTCAATTCCATGAGAATATATGTATGTAATGCATGATGTGTTAACAACATAAGAAACCTGAAGTAAGGATAAGATTGAGAAGATTTGTAATTTGAATAAGCTTCTAATCATGTGTATCGTAGGATACTCAAGTTTCAATTCATGTTATAGTGAAGTTGGGTGCAATATTGCTTTAATTTCATCTTGAATTGCATGAGAATTGAAGTAGTGTAATAGAATTTTAGTTGAACTTCGAAACTGCCCAAAACAGGGGCACGGCCGCTCGAGCGGAGAAGAAGGAAAATTACTTCTTCCATTTTGCGTGCTCGACCCTCTGCTATGTTTAGATTATTTTTGTAAGGATCTTAGAATGGTTATAAATTCATTGGAAACGTAACGAATCAGGAATTATTTAATAAGGAAGTAAAGGGCTAATGTACAAGTTTGAATGTGTGCAGGACACACCCCAGGAGGAAGTAGCTCGTCATTCCAACACTATGAGTGGTAGTACCATGATATGTTTTACATATATAGCTAATGATTATTAGTAGCATCTTGTGCATATATGATGCGAAGTTATGTATATGTTCAATATGTGTGTATATGAAGTAAGAAGGAAGATGAAGTATTTCACTCTTTAAGATTACGGGCCTTTGGCCATACGATATAAGTTATTACGATATGAAACAAAGTGCTACATGGGACTAAGTGCTACACTGTGAGCCACCGCTAGAACCCGTGTGAGTCACCTCTTGAGTTCATACAAGAATTTACAAGGGCATTCTTTATGCCAAATTTACAAGGGCATTCCTATGCCAATTTACAAGGGCTTTATGCCAATTATAAGGGCTCAATGCCAAATGATTCAAGGGCTTCATGCCAATTAACCAAGGACCTTGTGCCAATATGTTCTAAAATGAAATCTGAGACTAATATGAATAAATACAGATTCAGACTCGTTATATGGATGCTGCATTATTATACGAAAGTACATGTTGAAGCATTAGATACCAGGTTGGAATCTTACTTGATGTTTTAAGAGTTTCAAAAATTTCAAGGTCCGCTCAAGCGGGAAAAATGACCTCTCAGCAGTTTTTCAAAAATTTCACTGTCCGCTCGAGCGGAGGAATTCCCGCTCGAGCGTGAAAATCAACCTCCCAGCAATTTTATTAAATTGTGCAGTCCGCTCGAGCGGCCAAAGTGGCGCTCGAGCGGAGACCCATTTCCGGGAAACCTTGAAAGGTTGCATTTGATTCATACTTCTGTCCTCATTTCCTTCCAAAGCATGTTCGACCCAAGATATGATTCAATAAGTGTGCGGAAGCTTCAAACTATATATATATATATTCTTTCTTTACGGTTCAAGTTAAGCATTCCTTTGCTTGTATTATTATTCACTGAGCTTGGCTCATCCTTTGACATGTCTGTTTCTGTAGGTAACCAACCTGGAGGTCAGCCTTAACCAGGACGTCCGTCTCTTTTTGTCAACCTTTATGAGTCCGAGCGCTAGTTGAGAATACTTATTTTTGTGAAGCTTTAATAAGATGTTACTTTGTATTTTTGATTACTCATCTAAGGTTGAATGTAATTAACTTAAATGTTTTTGTGTATGCCCAATCTCATAAAATTAACACTAGAGATACTATTTGGTTTGTAACTATTTATAATATGTTCATGTTGCATGTGATCCTGGCATATTAGCAGTAGCTCAATGGTAATTCTTATATTATTCAATTCTAGTGCTTCCGTCAAGGCCCCGGTGCTATATCTATACTAGGTTATATGTCCGTCTCCGTATAGGTCATGCCCAACCCTATAGGGGCGGGGTTTGAGGCCGTGACAAAATTGTTTCCGTGGAGTGTTGAAATCTATCTGCCAGTAGTCGATGGCGATCATTTTGTGCAAAAGTGTATAAAAAAATTTCAAGCGATTCCTCCACACTGATATGCATATGTTCAGTATCGATAAAGCCATTTTGGAATAAGGTGTCTTTCAATAAAATGAATGTTTGTGCATCCATTCGCATAATGTCTATCATTGTTTCTGGATGGCCATTTAATAAGCTGAATGTCACGACCCAAACCAGCCCCTATAGATTTAGCGTCGTAACTGGCCAGTAATCCTGAGATTACCGAGGGCCTCTGAGACAGATTAACATAATATTAGGGGCTAGCGGAAGCAAATATATAAAATAAACAAGGTCCAATGAGCTGTGATACCGAACATGAAATAGAATTTCTCAAAACTTATTTATATACAACAACATGCTAGTCAGATACATCAATATTTACAGAGAATAGTCCTCCAAGACCTGACTTTACATAACACACATACAAACTAGCATGGTCACAAAAAACAGCCATGTCAATAGGCTTTAAGCGGAACCTCCTCGGGAGGCGCAACGTTTGGCTGACAAAACAGAACTGAAGGCCGTCAACTCTGGCCTGGGTCATGTGCCGCCTCACCTACATATATATAGTAAACTGTGAGCGAAAGCCCAGTGAATAATAAACAGAGTAAAGGGGTTTCAATGAATGAGTTCGTACAGATTTCAGAAATCAATTCATATTGTATCAAAATCATACTTATTCAGATCATATACAGACAGAAATCATAAGTCAAGGTTACATTTACGTGATACATCCACTAACATAACAGAACAGGACGCATAAGCGTAACAGAACAGGACGCATAAGCATAAGGTTATGAATAACCTAGTTCCAAGAAGGAACCTCCAGATCCAGGTCACAGAACAGGACAGCTAAGCCCCTATGGCGGGCCTCCGGTACGGGTAACAGTGCACAGACAGGACGCATACGCGTGAGGTTACGAATAACCAGTTCCATAAAGGAACCTCCGATACCGGGTAACGACTGTAGATATCACATGATACTAAGGATGTCACGAATACATGTCAGAAATTGAACAATCATTCATTGTACCGAACATATCATTACCAAAAACAAATCTCATTTTGCCACACAGAAATAAGTACAGTTGAACATATCTTTCCTACGTTATTACTCACAGTGGGCGTTGAAACAGACGGAGGAGGCAAAAGGTCAAACAGAGTGCAGCACGTGACCTACATAACATATAACAGACATATACATGAAACACACGTTCTAACTATACAAAACTTATGTCATTGGTTCTAAGTGTGTTTCTACCCTTGAATTCCCCTTATAGAGTCTTAAACATGGCCTAGGAATGCCTAGGATGAAATGAGGATGCAAAAATGCACTTTTAGACACTTTACAAAATTTTCAGAAAACAAGGGTCTCGCCCGAGCGTGGATTTCTACGCTCGAGCAGACATGCAGACAAAGGAGCTCCGCTCGAGCGTGACTTCCGTTGCTCGAGCGGACTGTAAGCTACAGTGAAAATACTGGATGCTCAAAATTCACGCTCGACGGGCGCTCGACCCTCGCTCGAGCGTGAGACACAAGTCCTCGCTCGAGCATGAATTCTCTCGCTCGAGCGGACTGCAAGCTCATGCAAAGTACTGGTTGCACGCATTTCACGCTCGAGCGTCACTTTACTCGCTCGAGCGGAAGGCATGATCACAGAGTGTACGCTCGAGCGTGGAGTTCCTCGCTCGAGCGTGGGTCCAAAATCTGGAAATTCCATATTTGAACCTCAAGCTCAAAACCAAGTTTTAACGCATAAATTCCGCTCCTCTTGGGCTAATTTTCTGGAAAACACTTGTAAATACATAGAATAACATGTTTCAAAACTCAATTTGTAAAACCAAAGCCCAAGGGTAGCTTAATTAAATCCAATTTCAAACCAATTTTCATGAACAATATGAACATGCAACATGCATGAATTTAAACCACTTTCAAGCTTTAAACTTGCTCTAATGAGCCAATTCTTACAAAATCAAGATGAAATCATGGTCTATAATATAAACATGAACATGCATGCAAGATTTCCATGAAATCAAACCTCACAATGCAAGGATAAACACATGCATGCATGAATTCTAACTCAAATCAACATATAAAGCTATTTCATGACTCAATCCACTAAATTTGACATGAATCATGTAAGAACAAGCTCAATTCATAAACAAGAGGGTAATTACACTACCTTAGGTCTAGAATTAGAGGTATGGAAGCTTAATTTTGCAATCCTCTCTTCAATCTTTCAATTTCAAGCAAATCTCCAAGTTTGAACTCAATTCTCTCACTTTCTCTCTCTATGGTCGGTTAGAACAAGAAATATGGCTGATGAAATTGTTTTGGTCAAGTGTAATGAAGCTCACAAATGAATCATGTAGTGGACCACTCACAATGGCAAGTTGGTAAATACTCGGACTTGGTAATACAATGTTATTTAATCTAATTTAATCATACCAAATCACTTTTCAGATAAATATGCCATAAAATCACATAAAATCCAACTAACACGGATCACTAATTAATCTCGGAATCGGGCACCGATAAGGCTTTCAATTCGCAGTTTGAAGTTTAAAGCATGAACAGATATTTCGACACTGAACAGATAGAGGCACATAAAACATGCAACACATATGCAAATTAAATTCCAGATTTCCTCTTAATTACTATTAGGCATAATTAAGTACCAATTGACGTTAATCAAGGTCAGGGTTATTACACTGAAGATGTAATCATCACCTTTGAATGGACAAGTTCACTGCGGTCAGCGACTACTTAACGCGTTGATATGGTCATGTATGAAAGCAATCATCAAAAAATTCATAAAATCTTCAATAACCTCATCCTCCTCTGATGAGATCTCCATTGCATTGTTTTCTATGTCGGATGACATATGGTTTTGTCTACAACACAGTAAAAGCATAATTATAAAATAATGTTTGACAATATGGTAACACTTACCATTATTGGTGAAACTAAATTAAAAAGTGGCTACATGAATAGTCGGCCTTAGTCATTTACCAGCATCCACTAAAATGTATACGAGAATAAAATTTGTTTAATATGTAGTCATCTTGTAATAACACAACATATTAATGTAAAACAGAAACTACTTAAAAGTTCAATAAAATTAAACATACAAAGATAGAACAGAAAAAGTATCTCATGAAATGAAAAAAAATGATAAAAAACAAATCAGGAATTATGAAATCATCTTACAGAACGACAAGGAGATTCACTAACAAAATCAAAACACAACTTCTCACTTCACTACAAAGCGAGGATCATAGCTAGGTGCATATGGGTAGGAGTACGCATAAAAAACCTTCGTCATTCCTTGTCTTTAAACAGTGTCAGTGCCCTAACGTACTGCACCGGTGGTATGTCCCCAAGCTCTAGCAATGCATCTTGACATGCATCAAGGGAATACTCATCACCACCTACACTTACAGCCTCTGTCTCATTTTCTCGTGCACGTGAATGTTCTGTTTTTGCCTGTACGTAGGATGTGAAAGCTGTGCACACATCATCGAACCCACTTGACCGTGACTTTTTTGAACGACCACTGTCAGTCTGGCTGCTTGTAGGGTGTAGATCGCCAGGAGAACTCTCGGCTCCACGCGGGAGGGCGCGAATCGTTTGTTCTTAGCTACTACAGTTCGGACTCGTGTCACGGTTCTGAATCTAATCTCATAATGTGCAATGTAAGACCAATAAATCACCAACGAGTCCAAATCTGGGAAATCGTTTTGGAAAACTAATTTTTATAATGAAGTACTAAACATGGACTGCTTTTCCAGATACAGAGTCGCCACCTAAATGTTTTATTTTAGGGGAAATTTAGGAAACCCTAACTCGTGCCTAAGGCCACGTGTCCGTCATCACCAAAGTTGCCTCGGCTCAGGAACTTGGGTACGAGAGAGGAAGGTCATGCAATGAGCACCCCCGCTCGTCCGATCAAAGATCGGCCTTTACTAACATGATATTTTGTTTTTGAAAACACATGTGCTCTTATTCCGGTTTTATTAACCTAGAATTACTATGTGATGCGCACAGTATACAAGTATAGACTAGATCGCCTAAGTTGGAACAAAACATTTCATGTTCGTTTGTTTGAAAACGGTTTGAAGTTTGCTACTCGCAAGTAGGCTAAGTCGTAGATCTTGCCACCCTTAAGTGGGCTTAAAACTCGCATTTTGATGAATTGTTCCAATTCAAGCAATCCAACCTTCACCCACAGGCATTCAAGGAGTTAATCAGTTAAACAGTTAGCCTCATGGCAAGCATGCTAACATGGCAACATACACATCTCATGCAGTATGCTAAAGCGTAAACACTCACAGTGTACTCTGAGCCAAAACAGAGAACTAGTTAGAAATTATGCATGATCCTAGTTCATGTTAAGATGGCTAATGCAACACATGCAAAATGCAACTAAAATAGACTCGGCTATTCTAAGATGGCATATGAAATGCAACTTGATAATCATGTTGTTGAAGACATATTCAAGTATATGTAGTGAAATACAATGCAGTTAGTATGATGCGCCGAGCCCGGTGCATACAAAACAGATGAATGGATGCACGCATGAGAAGCATAAGGATGCTAATCGAAATATACCCTAAAACTAACCATCGTAAGCGGTTAAGTAAAAGGGAGAAAGAAATGGGGATTGGAAGACATGCATCACACACACGCGCGCTTATTACAACAGTTGGCCCTCTCGATGGAGGGTCTGAATAATAGGCTAACTAGCTAATCTAAGCTAATTAAACTAATTATTACAAAACAAATTGAATAACTAGCTACAACTAATTATTACAAAACGAAGTTAATTAACTAACTAGTTATTACAACACAAATTAATCAGTTAAGCGCATTAACTAATTAAGTACATAAACTAAAGCATAACTAGCTAAGTAAAGAAGCCAAGTAATAAAACAGGAGCCTCGAGGCGAAAATTGAATGCATGCTCGGTCGCCTCGTTCGGGAAATCCGTCGCGATGCCCCAACTTGCCTCTGTTTGCAACTGTTCTTAGAACTTTGCACCAAGCTCCAGATAGCTTCCAACTCACCTTGGGGACCTGTAAGAAGGCTGCCGACCAGCTGTTGATGTTGCAAACTACCAGCCGACCACCTACCATTGCTGCAGACCAGAAAAGGTGGTCGGCCAGCTAGCCTTTCTGGTCGGCCAACCAGTTTTGCTGCACTTCTCCAGTTTGCTGCAACAGAGAGCAAGAAAGGGCATGGCAATGTATTTGCAACATATGTGTGCACAACATTTCATGATCTCAAGGGAGTGTAGTTCTCGACCCTCGGGCCACCAATCGCGCATCTCAATGCATGATGGCCGAGAAGCCAAGATTGCACGAATCAATGTGAAATGAATGCACACATAACACATAAAGCCTTGAACTCTATCATGCATGATCAAGAGCGTCGACGACCGAGAATTGAGGCATGTTTCATCACTTCAAGTATGAAATGTCCCTCGTTTCTCGTGTTTGGACTAACACCTAATCCAAACACAATGCAAGCAAAAACATGCAAACATGATGCAAACAACAACATGGCATACATAATGTGAACAACAACATAGCGTACTCAATGCGATGTAAGATGAGCATGCAAGCAACATGCAAATAAACATGCTAAATGCACTTAAACCGAATGTAGACAGACCTCAGCCATGCCCAAAACAGTGGCCATTAACACCAAAACTAAGGCACCAAAAGGGAAGACATGCATGCGCATGTATTGGCCTATCAACTAGGCATAAGAGCACAACTCTCAAGAGTGCTCAAGGAGTGACAAATATGGAAGTGTAACAACACTAAATGCACTGAAATAAAGTATGAAATGATGCCAAATCATTCAAACAATACAAGCAAAGCATGCAAGGGTCCTTAAGCATTAAAGCTAGCAAAGATGATTACTCTAGGGACGTGCAATACATGGCACAAAAGCATGAACCAGCCACAAACAGAGCTCAAGTAGGTCAAAACAAAGACCAAAACATGCTAAGATGGGAGCTCAAAAGTCTAGGCATGCAAGCATACAAGCTAGGCCATAAGCTAGGCAACAATATATGACCCTTAAAGGCATTCAAAGCATGAAAGAAGTGGGAACATAGCAATGTTATAAGCTCTGAAATATCATGATAAATAATGCCAAATCATGTACACGATGCAAATGAAGCATGCTATGGTGCTCAAAACTCAAAGCTAGCATAGGCACTTGCACTACAACTATGCAAAACATGAAGCATATGGCCAAGGCAACCCAAAAAAGTCCTAGAACATGTCAAAATGAGTCTAAAACATGCATGTAAGGAAGCCAAAACAAGCTAGCATGAAGGGCATAAAGCATAGGGTATGCAAGGCCAAAAGGGAGGATTACACTACACCTACCAAGACCAAGCATGAAATGACTTAACCAACAAAAATCAAAGTTATATCATGGCAAAATAACCCAAAAAACACACTGAAATGATAGCTCGCAAGCTTAGGCATGAAGGCATACGCAATGACTCATTCCTAGGCATAAAGAACCAACCCTCCAAAGCATTGAAAGAGTGACAAATGTGAGTACATGAACATGAAACATGGACTGAAATCACATATGAAATGATGCCAAATCATGAAAATAGTCCAAGCAATGCATGCTAGTGGACTCAATACACAAAGCTAACAAGCTGTAACAACGCCCGCGAGGGACCTCGCCACAGTTCGGACTCGATTTTGTTGCGGTTCTAAATCTGAACCAAAGAGTCCAAATCCGGCAAATCGTTTTGAAGAAAAAACAGATTTTTTGAAAGAAGTGCCAAACATGGACTGCTTTGCCAGATAACAGAGTCGCCACCTAAATATTTTTTAAAATGGGAAATTTAGGAAACCCTGACTCGGTGCCAAAAGGCCACGTGTCCGTCATCACCAAAGTTGGCTCGGGAACTTGGGTACGATTGGGGAAGGTCACATCGTGAGCACCCCGCTCGCCCGGTCAAAGACCGGCCTCTACTAATCATGATATCTGTTTTTGAAAACTTTGTGAGTTCTTATTCCGGTTATTAGCCTAGGTTACTATGTGATGCTCGCAGCAAACAAGTATAGACTGAATCGTCTGAATTGGAACTGAACATCTCATGTTTGTTTGTTTGAAAATGGTTTGATGGTGCTACTCGCAAGTAGGCTAAGACGCGGATTTGCCACCCTCAGGTGGGCTTAGAAAACATGATTTTGCCACTATCTAGTGGGCTTAAAACAAACAGTCAATGCATTGTCCCAATTCAAATAACTCAACCTTCACCCACAGGCATTCAAGGCAGTTATATCACATAAGCACATAGCCTCATGGCAAGCATGCTATCATGGCAACACTCACACGCATGCAAGTATGCTAAAGCATAAAACTCACCGAGTACTCCAAGCCAAAACCGAAGCTTATTAGAAATCATGCATGATCCTAAATATGCTGAAATGCCTAATGCAACACATGCAAAATGCAACTATAACAGGCTCGGCTATTCTAAAGATGGCATGTGAAATGCTACAACTATCATGTACTCAATTTGGAATTGAAATACAGATGCAGTTTGTATGATGCGCCGAGCCCGGTGCGTGCAAAACAGATGAATGATGCAACATGCTATCATACTGTATGCTAATTGAAATATGCCCTATATCTAACCAACATAAGCGGGTAAATAAAAGGGAAGAAAGACGTGGGGTTGGAAGACATACATCACACTCACCCACCTTTATTACAATTATGCCCTCGCGCAGAGGGTCCGAATAAATAATACAGTCCGAATGAAAGAATAATACAGTCCGAAATAATACAGTCCGAATAATATACAAATTTCTAATTAATTAACAAATTAATTACAGAAAAGTAAAACTGGCACGCAAGCCAGGGACTGCCTTGCTTCTGATGTATGATGTATGTTGGGCTGCCTGGCGCGAAAATCCACTGGGATGCCCCGATTAGCCTCTGTGTGCACTGTTTCTTGAAATGCGTGCCGGACTCTGAAAAGTTGCCGATTCTGGATTTTGCTACAACAGAGAGCAGGAAAGGGGCATAGCAATGTATTTCACAAATATATGCATGCCTCGATCCTCGTGCCACCAATCACGCATACCGATACATGATGGCCGAGGAACCGAATTGCATAATTCAATATAGGATGAATGCAAATGAATGCTACAACAAAACCTAGCCCATCATGGATAATCCGGAGTGTCGGTGACTGGGGAATTGAGACATGTTCCGGTACGCGGAGTACGAAATGTGCCTCGTTTCCCGTGCAATATGCATGATATGCATGAAATGCAACTAACATACAACCTAGCATGCACGATGCTATGAGAATGAGATGCCTCGAAATGCGTGCCCACTGGCACGCGAACCGAGGTGATGACATAAAGGCACGAAATGTAATGATGGGCTTACACCAACATGAGAAGGCCTCAGCCACACTCATACGGGATGCCGGAATGATAAAAATGAGGTGCCTCGAAGTGCGTGCTCACGGGCACGCAAACTGAGACGATGATGAAATGCAAATCGGATAAAACAGAGGGCCTCGAAATACGTGCCCACGGGCACGCAAATCGAGGCAGAGGCATACGCAATGCAAACCGGATAAAACAGAATGTCTCGAAATGCGTGCACACGGGCACGCAAACCGAGGCGGAGGCATACGCAATGCCAATCGGATAAAACAGAATGTCTCGAAATGCGTGCACACGGGCACGCAAACCGAGGCAGAGGCATACGCAATGCCAAGCGGATAGAACAGAGTGTCTCGAAATGCGTGCACACGGGCACGCAAACCGAGGCAGAGGCATACGCAATGCCAAGCGGATAAAACAGAGTGCCTCGAAATGCGTGCACACGGGCACGCAAACCGAGGCGGAGATGTGAAGTGCAAATCGGATAAAACCGAAGTGTCTCGAAATGCGTGCACACGGGCACGCAAACCGAGGCGATGATATGAAAATGCAAATCGGATAAAACCGAAGTGCCTCAAAATACGTGCACACGGGCACGCAAACCGAGGCGATGGCATACAAGCATGAAAATGCAAATTGGGCTTACGCCAACATGAGAGGGCCTCAACCACACTCACATAGGCTGCCGATGAATGAAAATGGAGTGCCTCGAAGTGCGTGCCCATGGGCACGCAAACCGAGGCAATGCATTAAGGCATGAAATGACATGGGAAATGATATGCAAGCATGCAAATCAAATTTCAGCAGCTATATAAAGGGGAAAACAGTCCCGAAATGATACGAAATGACAATCAATGCATGAAATCATCCCGAAATGCTATAATAACCCCCCGAAATGGCCTACAGCTATGCTATACATGCAAAATCGACTCATGGCAGTAAAAACAGTAGCAAGGCAGTCCCAAATATGGCATTTTTTAGTAACAAACATGGCCAAAATGTAAGCATAGATATGGCAACATTATCATGCAAGATTAGTGGCCAAAAGAGGAATATAATGAGAGGTAGTATATAGAAAATTCAAATGGACAAACTTTCTTCTACAACATTGAAGAGGGCCTAAAAATAAGCACTTTTTCAGAAGATGGCAGCCTCGAAATCATAATACAAACATGCTAGAAATTCTATGCAAAATAAGCTCCAAATAGGCTATATCATGAGACATGCAATCTATACACCAAATGACCAAACCTTCTTCATGAAACATGTAAAGGGGGTCAAAATAAGACCCCTATTAGCTCTGACCAAGAGCCAAAACCATAAGCACAAAAGGCTACAAAACATGCAAGAATACGGTAATTTTGAGGAATTACAAAGCAAGTACCAAAAACATTAACCAAATGGCTTAAGGCCCTCAACATAACATGAAAAGGAGACCAAAACAAGGCTATTTCTAAGCCTGATGGAGGCTCAAAACAGTAGCTAAGCAAGTCAAACAAAACATGCAAGAATTAGGACCTAAAGTGGATTTCAAAGGGAGGTGGTATATAGAATGGCCAAATGAGGTTGAGCCCTTCTACAATGTTGTAGAGGGGCTCAAAATAGGCCCAAAACCAGTAGGGGTCGGAGCCCCAAAAACAAAGGCAAATAGGTCAAAAATAGCATGCAAAAATGGGACATACTTGATGAATATTGAAGCAACTAGTATATACAAACACCAAACATGGTTGAGCCCTTCTAAAATGTTGTAGAGGGGCTCAAAATGAGCACAAAATCAGTAGGGGTCGGAGCCCAAATTCTCAAGAAATTAGAGTAGAAAAATGAATCAAGAAAGTGCTCAAAAAGATGGATTTGGAGTCTTACCCTTGAAGACCTTTCTTTCTTTGCTTCTTGACTTGAATTTTTAGCTTCTTGACCTTTGAAAAACCCTTCCTTGCTGCTGGAATGGTAGTGGAGATGGTGAGGCTTGGTGTTGGTGAAGAAATAATGCAAGACTTGAAGAAGTTTGGAGCTTTTTTGCTATGAAAATGGAGGTTTAAGCTTAAGTGTTCTTGAAGGATTTTTTTCTCCTCCCAAAATGAGGTTCGGCCAGCTGCTGGAATGGACAAGAGAGAGGGCTTAAAAGGAGGGCCAAAAGGGTTGAAATATCTTGCCTCAAATATCTAGATATTTTGAGGGCAAAATATCTAGATATTTTGAGGGCAAAAAGAAAAGATTTTGTTCGGCCACGAAGTGGGTATCTGAGACCGCAGTGTTCTTCGGAATGATGAAACAGAGGTACCTGCCAAAATTGAACAAAAAATAATGCAAAACGAAAGCTCGGGGACCAAAACCGCGCGGGGTCCCGAAAATGGGCTGCCGGGCACCGGAAGTGGTGTTCGGCTGCGAAGTGGGTCTCAGAGACCCCAGTGTCCCTCGAAAGGACCAAACAGAGGTGTCTGCCAAAAATGAACAGACATCGATGCAAAATGAATGCTCGGGGCCAAAACCGCGCGGTTCGGGATCTCGAAAATGGGCTGCCGGGCACCGGAAGTGGTGTTCGGCTGCGAAGTGGGTCTCAGAGACCCCAGTGTCCCTCGGAAGGACCAAACAGAGGTGTCTGCCAAAAATGAACAGACATCGATGCAAAATGAATGCTCGGGGCCAAAACCGCGCGGTTCGGGGTCCCGAAAACAGGCTGCCGGGCACCGGAAGTGGTGTTCGGCTGCGAAGTGGGTTTCTGAGCCCCCAGGGTTCCTCGGAATGCTAAAACAGAGGTCTTTGCCAAAAACCGGAGAAAACAGATGCGAAATGAATGCTCGGGACCAAAACCGCGCAGTTTGGGGTCTCGAAAATGGGCTGCCGGGCACCGGAAGTGGTGTTCGGCTGCGAAGTGGGCATCAGGGGCCCCAGTGTTCCTCAAAATGATAAAACAGAGGCACTTGCCAAAAACCGGAGAAATCGGAGATGGTTGGGCGGTCTCGAACCGAGGCACACGGCCTGACGGCTCAGAAAACCGGGAACCGGGCTCCGAAACGGGCGAAATGGCCTACGGCCACGAAATGTAGCACACGGCCACCGAGAGATAGTCTACGGGACCACTCTCTTCCCTCAGGAAAGAAAACAGAGAAAAACAAGTCTGGTTCGCAAACCGAGACAAGGCACGAAAGAGAGTTCGGAAGCCCGGAGGCAGGGCGCGCGGCCGCGACTCTGAGACTTCTGAACGAGCACAGTATGCAACATCACCGAGCGCTCAATCGGTGACGTCTGAGTCTTAAGGTCGGTCAAAAATGGGGTGTCTACACAAGCTAAAATGCACTATAGCTATACAAAGCATGGCATACATGACCAAGACAACACAAATCAGAGCTTAAGTATGGTAAAACATGGACAAAATCTTCTTAGAGTTAAGCCAAAATCATGTTAGAATGATGGTCTAAAATCATGATACACATTAGGCTAATTTGTGGGATTGCATTACAAGTGCATGGAGCATGCAAGGGGCTATCAAACCAAACCTTAACAGAGGTGTATGATGGCAAAACAACACCGAAAACATGCTGAAATGGACTCAAAACAAGCTAGAAAGACATGCTCAAACATGAGGCACACAAAGCTAGTTTATGAGGATTACACTACAAGTGCATTATACATGCATGAGGTGACAAAACCAAGTCAAAATAGTGGTATGCCATGTCAAAATAAGGCCTAAAATAGGCTGAGATGTGGCCAACATAAGCTTAACAAACATGCTCACACATGAGACATACAAAGCAAGCATACAAAACACAAGGAGAGGGGATGACCCTCCCCTATTTGGGACCTCAAAACACCATTTCCATCACTAAAATTCCTTTGAGTTTCAGTGGTGAGAAGGCCAAAACAAGGTGGTCCCAATAGCTTAAAAGGAAAGCACAAAACAAGGCCAAACAAGGCACAAGAGGGGGTGGACCACCCCCAACACAAAAGAGACCTTAAACAAACATGTTAAGCATGCAAAATTAGAACTTTTTGTAGTTTAAAGTCAAGCCAAAATAAGCATGCAAATAGGTCCAAAAGCTTAAACCAAAACAAGGGTTTTAAGGGTTAGAAGCTCACCCTTGAAGAACACCTTCAAAGCTGCAACTCTAGCACTCTTTTTGAACCAAAACCAATCCAAAGACTCCAAACCAACCTCAAAGAGCCTCAGCAACAAGAGTATGGTGTTTGAGTGTGTGTTTGTGTGTTAAAGTGTGATAAAAAGGCACTTTGGAAGCACAAATGTGAAGCAAAAAGCAAGATAAAGACAAATGTGTATCTATATCTCTCAAGCACAAAATTCTGAACCTAAGGCATAAGGGAGGAGGCTCCCTTATATAGAAAAATAAGCAACAAGCTTGTTAGACAAGCTTTAGGCCTAAAGCCATCCCTCCATACACGTGTATGGAGGATGTCTTCTGTGCCCTTCAGTTGTTATAGCCGGCTCCAAAATATCTCCAAAAAGGTAATGGAAAGCTACCGACCACTTGAAGTGGTCGGCCAGCTACTTGTAGTGGTCGGCCAAGGGGAGAGATGGTCTGCAGTATGAAAGCAAGGTAGTGGTGTGGTGGCCGACCAGAAAAGGTGGTCCAAAGACCAAGAAAACCAGTTGGCCGACCAGAAAACTGGCTGGCAGGAAGGAAAGTGGTCTCCAAGGGGAAGAACTGATCTCCCACCCTTATACCACCTTCCAAACAAGAAAAATAAGATTTGTGCCAAAAACAAACCAAAAAGGATGCAAGACAAGAGTCTGGGAGGCAAAGCGCGTAGCTGGGAGCCTCAAAAATTAGTCTACGGGTACCAAAAGTGGTCTCCCAGACCACAGTGGCCCTCTAGGCCAAGGCAACAAGGCATGGTTCGAAAACTGTCACGACCCAAACCCGCCCCTATGGGTTTAGCACCGTAACCGGCCAGTAATCCGTGATTACCGAAGGCCTACTTAACAGTAGAATAGTAATACAGAGTGCAGGGGCATGGCGGAAGCCAATACAGTAAATAAACAATGTCCAATGAGCTGTGACAGTCTGTATGCAAAAAGACTTTTCATACATATATATACTCAGTACAGAACAGTATGCACAATATTTACAATCATTCAGAACAGGGACCAAATCCCTATTAAACAGTACAGTAACAGTCTATACAGATTACAAAACAGATACGGAGACAGACGGGGGAAATTAAAACACCCCTAAGCCATAGCTTGACAAGCTTGGAACCTCGCAGTGAGGCACAGTAGTTAGCTTGACAAAACTGGAGTTTACCCCAATGCTTCTAGCAACGGTATGGTGCCTGTACACCTACATATATATATGAGCAGTGAGCTAAAGCCCAGTGAATAACACAATGCGTAAAGAGGTTTAGAATGAATGTCCTTCAGTATTGAAAACGGTCGTTTCAATCAGTATATTAGTTGTTCAGTACAGTAAACAGTCATATGTGGTACATCCATTAGCATAGCAGTACAGTAAACAGTAGGTCTAAAAAGACCGAACAGTACAATAGGTCTTGAAAGACCGAATAGTCAATGATGGCCATCAATCAGTAAACAGTAATGGTTCCAACAAGGGAACCGACAGAGATCTCTGTAACAGTAACAGTAAACAGTAGTTGCTAAGGATGCCACAATACAGTTCAGAATATAGGACATACATTCATTCGATTAACAGTATTAGTTCAGAAAACAGTTTAGTTAAATAGTCAGAAATATTCACAGTTGAACATATCTTTATACAATTGTTACTCACAGAGTTCAGGGCTACAGTAAAGCTAGAGCGCGTCTCCAGTCGTCAACCCTACACAGTTTACAGAACGAACACACACTAAGCTACACAATTGAGAAAGATAATAACTTAATCCCTAATTGCCTCGGTGTGTTCTACATCTATATCCTCATTAAGATGCCTTAGACTAGGCCTAAGAATGCCTAGGATGGAATGAGGATGCAAAGATACACTTTAAAGCATTTTTCAGAATTTTCAGAAAATAGGGGTCTCGCTCGAGCGTGGCTTTCTATGCTCGAGCGGACATGCAGACAAAGGAGCTCCGCTCGAGCATGACTTCCGTCGCTCGAGCGGACTGTAAGCTACAGTGAAAATACTGGATGCTCAAAATTCACGCTCGACGGGCGCTCGACCCTCGCTCGAGCGTGAGACACAAGTCCTCGCTCGAGCGTGGATTCTCTCACTCGAGCGGACTATAAGCCCATGCAAAGTACTGGATGCTCGCATTTCACGCTCGAGCGTCACTTTACTCGCTCGAGCGGAAGGCACGATCACAGAGTATATGCTCGAGCGTGGAGTCCCTCGCTCGAGCGTGGGTCCAAAATCTGGAAATTCCAGATTTGAACCTCAAGCTCAAAACCAAGTTTAAATGTACTAAATTCGATCCTCTTGGGCTAAATTTCTGGAAAACATTTGTAAACACATAGAATAACATGTTTCAAAGCTCAATTTGTAAAATCAAAGCCCAATGGTAGTTTAATTAAATCCAATTTCAAACTCAATTTCATGAACATAGTTTCAAACATGACATGCATGAATTTAAACCAATCTAAAGCTTCAATGCTTGCTCAAATGAGCTCATTCTTACAAAAACAAGATGGAATCATGGTCCTTAACATTAACATGAACATGCATGTGAGAATTTATAAAGAACAACCTCCAAAAATGAGGGATATGCACATGCATGCATGATTCAAGCTCTAATTCAACACCATTGAACCAATTCTTGACTTAGCTTTTTAAACTACCATGATCCATGCTAGAAGGAACTTAAATACACTATTAAGAGGATGAAACTCATACCTAGGTTCCTCAATTACAAGTCTAGAGGCTCAATCAAGCAAGAACTCCTTTAATCTTCTAAATTTCCAAGCAATAGCAAGCAAAAGTGAGATGAAATCAAGCTCTCTCCTATCTCTCTCTCTAGTCGGCTATAGCAAGGGAATTGGCTGAGGAAATTGTTTTGTAATGCAAGACTAAGTCTTAGACAAAGTTTGGTGTAGTGGCCCACTCAAATGGCAAAGTTGTAATTAAAGCCAACCTATATAATTCATCAATATTGATCTAATTTACTCATACCAAAACACATTTAAATTAAATATGCCATAAAATCACATAAATTATGATGGTCCTAAAACATTAATCCATTTCTGGTTCGGCCGCCGATAAGGCCTTCAATTTGCAGTTTAAATATAAAAACATGAACAGATAATCAAACAGTCAAACAGATAGAATGCAGTTCAAACAGATATACTCATCAATCAGTTTCAGATTTCAGTCAGTCAGTTCAGTATTTTAATCAATTCAGTTACCAATCATAATCAGTCTCAGTTTAGCAGTAATCAGTAGGAAATCAGTAAACAGTGACGAGGGTTGTTACAAAAACCAAGCCAAACGGAGAACGTTAAGCGGTCCCGAGACAAGGCGCGCGACCGAAGGCTCTGAAAACCAGAAACTAATCTCCAAGCGGGAAAAGTGGTCTACGACCACAAAGAGATGGTCTACAAGACCTCTCCCTCCCTCCCTCCAGGGAAGAGAAAACAGGGTTCGGTCCACAAACCGAGCTAAAGCACAAAGAGTTCAAAGGCCCGGAGGCAAGGCTCTCAGCCAAAACTCCGGAAACTCGAAACGAGCTCAAACATGCACAATCACCGAGCGCTCAATCGATGACGTCTGAGTCTTAAGGTTGGTCAAAAATAGAGTGTGTACATAGGGCCCCTCTTGTCACTTTTGCCCTTCGTTGGATCCATGTACTCATCACCGAATAAGTCAACAGGAATGGCTTCAGCAACATTACTCCCACCAACTTCAGGGTTCCAAAATTTATTTAGCATTTCATCTTCTTCATCTGAGTCAATGGCTCCTTGTGTGGATGCACAAGACTAGGCCCCTGTGGCACAACAATTTTCAACAATTTCTGCCATTTCTTGGAAATACTCAAATCCTTTTGTCCTAAACTTCTTTACATTTCTGGTAGCCTACAACAATTAAAAATATAGAGTTAAGCATACTGTATGTGTGATGAAATGTTTAAAAAAAAAAATTGGAAAATGGTACAGGTTAATGAAAAACCTTATCCCAAAATTCATCGGGTGCAACAACAGTGCCTACAATGGGATCCCATCCCAGACCAGTCTGTGCCTGGAGTCGCTTAAACGTTTGGTAATCAACTCTCAATCGCTGATATTTTTGTCGCACCTGCTTTGCTATATACCAAAATCCATACAGATTGTGCAAATTATTTGCAAAATGATTCCAATGCCTAATTGTCCACACAGTAGTACGACCCGTTGTTTGATTTTTTTTAACCTCTTCTCTCAACATGTTTATTAATTTCATTTCAATTCTGGAAGTCCACATTTTTGTATCTTGATTGTCATCGGAATTGTTTCCATTCATCTATAAACATACAATTTACATTTAAAGTACTCTGGGGTGGATATAAAAGAATAACAGAGCAAACTACTCTGGAGTGGATATAAAAAAATAACAGAGCAAAAACCAATTACAATTATTTATGTAGAAACCAAAAGTAATATTTATTTCAACTTGGTAAATAATGTTGAAAAACAGATGATTTGAAGGGCAACACAGATAAAAAAATAAAACCACATAACATTAATGTTTACTTCAACTTGTTAAATAATGTTAGGAGAAGCAGATGATTTGAAGGGCAACAGAGAGAAAATAAAAATACATAACATCAATATTTATTTGAACTGTAGGAAAGACAGATGATTTGAAGGCCAAAACAGAGACAAAATAAAAATCACGTAACATTGTCTGTAAAAAGTTTGTGATGCAAGTTTACATAGTAAAAAAATAACCATAAATAAGCAGAAGAAGAAGGCCACAAAAAGAAATAAGTAGAAAAAGAGAAGAAGAAATAAGCAGAAGAAGAAGGGCAGAAGCAGCAGCAGGGAGGTCGACCGGCCAGATGACCCGGGGGACGACCGGCCGAATAACCCGGGGGACGACCGGCTTAGTTATAAAGGTGACAAAAGGTGCAAAGAGTTTAGACATATCACAAACTATCTGTATACTCGTTTGGACTTCTCAGAAATCATTTCAGAACTCATTTGCACAAAATAGATGATTGAATGATATATTTACCAGATTAGTGGGAGTTGAATAGTTATCACCAGTGATGGAGTGCGTACAGTGACTGAATGTGCGACTCTTTCGTAATCGTCTGATTCGACAATAGGTTTGATAAATTTGACCTGAGACAAAAGACAATTGAGAATAAAATTAGGGATGATTTTTTCAAATCAGTGACCTATAAGAAAATATGTGAAATAAATTTGTGATTTATTTGACATCGCACTCGTCGTTGTTTGGTTGCCCGTAGAAGGAATCTTCCACAACGCACAAATTGTAAGTCACTTGAGTATGAGTAGGGAGCGGATTCACAGGATTCATGATTTATAAAATGGTCTGAGTTCTCTATTAACACTACCCGTTACGAATCTTCAGTCCTCCTGATCTTTGAAACAGAGAAAGAAAGATGAGTAGATCAGTTCACGTGACCCTTTTCAGAGACGATGGATATGGAAGCTTTTTAGAAATGAAGAGGAAGAAGGCTGAACACGTTGAAAGTGGAGAAATGAATCACAAAGCTGCCAAACAGGTTTTCAAATTGTAGTTTGAATTATATGGTGGAATTCTGTTTTGAAAGTGGTATCCAAATGTGAAGCGGCAGTGATAGGGTAGAAATATAATTTCAAAACACATCCAAACAGTCTCTTGGTGTTTCACTCATATTTTAATTCGCATGAAACACTTGGTCCATTTTTATCAATCATTCATTAGTCATATAAATAAAAAAAAGTAATGATGTCATCCTTTTTAGACAAAAATATAAAATACTATTCTTGTCACGACCCGCTCCCCGTACCCAAGAGTTAAGTATCGTGATGGCCAGTAACTGGGATTACCTCCGACTAATTCTTAAACAAATCAATAAACGCGAGCGGAAGAAATATTTAAGTAAGGGTACCAAAATAATCATCGGAGCTTCTATTTTTATTACAAAATTTATTGACCAAAAAGGCTGATATTTACATATAAAAATATCATAAAAATACTGTGTGTGTGTCTATTCCGCAGCCCTGCATCTAAGACTTTCCAAAGGCTATTTCTGAATTGCATTGTTTCCTGAAAATTGGTAAACAACTATAACCACATGGCAGAGTGAGAAATATTATACCAAGAGTATAAGGGACACGAAATAACCATGGATAGTTAGTTAGGCCAAAACATTTAAGATAACTTAGTCGAAACAAATAATCCTTTAAGTAGCAAAACTGAGATTATGTAAACAAATCATTTAAGTGGCAGAGCTGAAATACAGAAATTATGTAAGTAAATGACCATAACCACGGTACTGAACAGAACAGAACAGAGGTCACAAAAGTGACAATCAGAACAGAGGTACGGATTCAAGAGGTGGCTCGTACGAATTCTAGAGGTGGCTCCCACAATAGTGTAGCACTTAGCTCCGCACAGCACTTTGGTCCGCACAGAATAGAGGTACGGATTCAAGAGGTGGCTCGTACGGATTCTAGAGGTGGCTCCCACAATAGTGTAGCACTTAGCTCCGCACAGCACTTTGCTCCGCACAAAACAGAGGTCAATGGAACCATGACAAACAGAGGACCACAAAGTGGTCAAATAGAGACCAATAGTTATTTAAGTCCCCCAAGGCATGGGACTCCCGTGGTAGTACTTACAAAACATAATTGTTTATAAGATCATAATCAAATATTCTTTAAAATATAAACAGACATATCCATGGATTTCCTTTTAAGCAAATAGGATTCAGAATAAAACCACGTAACTGAAACCTTTATAAAACATAACTTTTATTAATATACTAATAAAACATAACTTGAGTAAAACAGATTTTGGTAAGTCAAAACATACGTAAAATACATTTTGGTGACTCAAAGTATAATATAACTCACCTTAACTTTAATACCGTACTCTTCATTTTCACTATTAAAGACCTTTTTAGCTTCCACCATTTTTTCTTTTCTTTCTTTCCTTTCTTTCTTCTTACACTTTCCTTTTCCTTTCTTTCTTTCTTTCTTCTTTCTTTTCTTTCCTTCCTTTTCCTTTCTTCAGGTGAAACGCCTTCTCCCTTTGATAAGGAGGAGAGACGCGTACGTGGCATCCAAAAAGATTCGATTAATAATTATATAAATTCATTCCTATCCTTAATAGATATTTAAAATAATTATCTTTTGACCCAACTTTTTAATATAATTATATAAATAATTTAATTTCTAATTAAATTACACTCTATCGTATATCAATATAAAATTAATTATTTATTTTACTACCACACCCATTATTATTATTATTATTATTATTATTATTATTATTATTATTATTATTATTATTATTATTATTATTATTATTTTGACCCCTAAACTTTTAATAATTATATTATTTTACAAAATTACGCATAATAATATATAATAAATTATATATTTTCTTAACTGTGATTAAATAATATTAGTATAAATTCTACAGAATAATTAAAAATCTGGGTTGTTACAATCTTCCCTCCTTTTAAAATTTCGTCCTCGAAATTTGTCATATGTAAACTATCCGCTGCGCACTCTGATAAATATATATTAGATGATTAATCTGATAGAAAATACTACCTCAAAAAAAAAATTACCAAAAATAACTCATTGTCTAATTGTCAAAAACTTTTCACTTGTTTTGTTTATGAAAAATAAATAAAAATGAGAACACAATGACAGAATTATATGCAAGAATTGAAAATTTTGAATGAACTTTTCATTGATGGGAAATAGTTTCAAAATTAGTATCTTTATAATTTGAACCCACTTTTAAAAAAAACGTCAAAATAATTTTTTTTTTGAATATTGAACTGAAAATTATATGTATTTAATTATATTATAATTTTGGTGGGTGCTTGAGCCCGACATCTTCTGTTTCTTTTCCTTCTTTTACTGTAATAAATATAAATTACATCTAATATCCTTCACAAATTGGCACACTAAAAAAAAAAATTATTATATATATATATAATCATATAAAATTATAATATAATTAAATCGACGAATATAATACTTAGGTATTAATTACCCGCTATTCCACTTCTTAAATGTGCATGTGTCCTATGCTCCAATGATGATTTTTTTAATTTTTTTTTATAAACTATTGCTCTGATGCCACTTGTCACGACTCGCTCCCCGTACCTAAGGTTAAGTATCGTGATGGCCAGTAACTAGGGTTACCTCCGGCCAATTCTTAAACAAATCAATAAACGCGAGTTGAAGAAATATTTAAGTAAGGGTACCAAAATAATCATCGGAGCTTCTATTTTTATTACAAAATTTATTGACCAAAAAGGCTGATATTTACATATAAAAATATCATAAAAATACTGTTTGTGTGTGTCTATTTCGCAGCCCCGCATCTAAGACTTTCCAAATGCTGTTTCTGAATTGCATTGTTTCCTGAAAATTGGTAAACAACTATAAGCACATGGCAGAGTGGGAAATATTATACCAAGAGTATAAGGGACACGAAATAACCATGGATAGTTAGTTAGGCCAAAACATTTAAGATAACTTAGTCGAACCAAATAATCCTTTAAGTAGCAAAACTGAGATTATGTAAACAAATCATTTAAGTGGCAGAGCTAAAATATAGAAATTATGTAAGTAAATGACCATAACCACGGTACTGAACAGAACAGAACAGAGGTCACAGAAGTGACAGTCAGAACAGAGGTACGGATTCAAGAGATGGCTCGTACGGATTCTAGAGGTGGCTCCTACTATAGTGTAGCACTTAGCTCCACACAGCATTTTGGTCTGCACAGAACAGAAGTACGAATTCAAGGGGTGGCTCGTACGGATTCTAGAGGTGGCTCCCACAATAGTGTAGCACTTAGCTCCCCACAGCACTTTGCTCCGCACAGAACAGAGGTCAATGGAACCATGACAAACAGAGGACCACAAAGTGGTCAAACAGAGGCCAATGGTTATTTAAGTCCCCCAAGGCATGGACTTCCGTGGTGGTACTTACAAAACATAATTGTTTATAAGGTCATAGTCAAATATTCTTTAAAAGTAAAACAAACATATCCATGGGTTTCCTTTTCACAAATAGGGTTCAGATAATAATCCACGTAACTGAAATCTTTATAAAACATAACTTTTATTAATATACTAATAAAATATAACTTATGTAAAACAGATTTTGGTAAGTCAAAACATACGTAAAATATATTTTGGTGACTCAAGGTATAATATAACTCACATTAACTTTAATACCTTACTTTTCATTTCCACTATCAAAAACTCTTTTAGCTTCAATTATTTTTTCCTTCTTTCTTTTCTTTCTTTCCTTTCTTTCTTCTTTCCTTTTCCTTTCTTTCTTTCTTCTTTCTTTTCTTTCCTTTCTTCAGGCGAAACGCCTTCTCCCTTTTATAGGGAGGAGAGACGCATACGTGGCATCCGAAAAGATTCGAGTAATAATTATATAGATTCATTCATTTCCTTAATAGATATTTAAGATAATTACCTTTTGACCCAACTTTTTAATATAATTATATAAATAATTTAATTTCTAATTAAATTGCACTCTATCGTATATCAATATAATATTAATTATTTATTTTACTACCACACCCATTATTATTATTATTATTATTATTATTATTATTATTATTATTATTATTATTATTATTATTATTTTGACCCTAACCTTTTTAATTATTATATTATTTTACAAAATTACGCATAATAATATATAATAAATCATATACTTTCTTAACTGTGATTAAATAATATTAGTATAAATTCTATAGAATAATTAAAAATCTAGGTTGTTACAATTCTTACATAAAATTTATAAAAAAAATTTCACAAAAATGATATGGTAATACCATTATTATAAATAAATTTTTCTTTATGTGTGTTCTGTTTTAAAATAAAAGTTACACATTGAACTACATCATTATGTATGACTTTTTTATTTGTATATCATTAGTCATATTTTTTTACTTATTATTATGTCTTCGCACTATTTGCATAAATTTCTATCTCTTCCGCTTTACTAAAAATGTGATCAGTATAATTATATTAAAATTATGAGATTTGTTATATTTTCTCCAAAACCTCAAAAAGGTCAATGTGATTTACCCTAATTTTTAAAATTTTCAAATGAAAAAAAAAAATCACATGAATTTAAAAAAATATCATTAAATTATTTTTTTTTATAAAGAAGATGACTTCTATATGGGGTTTTTTGGCAATACAAAAAAAGCCAAAAGTCAACTTTTAACCCATTTTGGGTCACATCATTTCTTGCATAAAATAGTCAAAAAAAAGTCAAAAAAAACTAGGTGTGTTTGATTGAACGGACTGGATAAGGGGGGATTAGAATTCATCAAACTTAAATCCTGGGACTAAAATCCCTCAGACTATTTGGTTGGATTGGATTGGATTATGTTTGTTTTTTCATAGGATTAGATGTCTGGAAATGATTATTTTATTGAATCCGATGTTTGATTGGATGGACTGAATAAGGATAAATGTTCAAAAAAACTATTTTACCCTTATAATTTGTAATTTATAATTTATATATTTTTATTTAATATATAATTTTAAATTTGTAATCTATAATTTTTAATTTATAATTTAACAACACTAAAAATTTTTAATTTATAAGGCCATAATTTTTAATTTATTATTTTTAATTAAATTTAATTTATAATTTATAATTTATATTTTTATTTAATATATAATTTTAAATTTATAATTTATAAATGTTCAAAAACTAGGGGGAAATGTAATAACAACACTAAAAAAATTTAATTTATAAATATTTTTAATTTTTAATTTTTTATCATTTAATTTAACAACACTAAAAAAATTTAATTTTTAAGGTCATAATTTTTAATTTATTATTTTTAATAAATTTAATTTATAATTTATAAATGTTCAAAAAACTATTTTGTCATTTTCCAATTGTTTACTAAATAATAGCATGAGGATGAAATGAGCATTTCACACATTAATTACATGAGATACCAATTTCATGGAAATAATGACACCCCCTAGGATTATTTAGTCCCTCATATAAGGGATATGGAGTCCGGCCAGACTCTATATCTGGCGGAATAAAGTTATACCAAATGATGGACATCTCCCTCCAATGGATTCAAATCAAAACAGTGTTTAATCTCTCTCTAATCCCTTGAATCAAACACATCCTAACTTTTAACCATTTTTCCAAAACACTCCATAGAACTCCATTTTCTCTCTAATTTCTCTCTCTGGCTATGACTGTCTGATATCTCTCTCGGGCCCGTTTGTTTTCAGAGATAGAATGAAGGGGATTGATAATGAGGGATTAAGTAAAATTGTGTTTATTTTGATAGTAGTTGTTAATGTGGGGATTGTTAAATTATTATCCTATAAAAGAAATATAAAATTATGATTTTTACTTAACAAAAAATACAAAAACATTAAATATTAATGTTTAAAAAAAATGTCCAACACGCAAATAAAAAAAATTTAAAAAAAAAGATATTTACCAATAAATTCCATCTCACAAACAAGTACTCCAATTAGTCCCAAGTTTTTTTTATTGATCTGTTAAGTCTTATTAGTGGATAATTTCTTTCCTTGTGGTCCTATTTTTGATTTTGGTAGTGTTTTGGTAGACAAATATGCCTTTTATTAATATGACAGGTATGATGTGATACTTCAATGTGGCAAGTATTAATATGACACTCCAAAGATGTGACACTTAAAAAAAACAAAAATTCCTTAGTCTACTTTTCCTAAATGTCACAAACGTAACGGGTTTGATTTAACACTCCAAAATTTTTACTCCAAAAAAAAATAAGAACTTCTTAGTGTACTTTTCTCAAATGTGACAACGTGATAGGTATGATGTGATACTCTAAAAAAAATTTAAAACTCATAGATGTATTTTTTCTAAATGTGACAATGTGGTAGGTATGATATAACACTTCAAAAATAATAAAAATACGTGATAACGTGGCGGGTATGATATGACACTCTAAAAAAATTAAAAACTCCTTAATATACTTTTCCCAAATGTAACAATGTGACGGGTATGATGTGACACTCTAAAAAAAAATTAAAAACTTTTTAGTGTACTTTTCCCAAACGTGACATGCGACACTCCAACGTGATGAGTATGATGTAACACTCTAAAAAACTTCTTAGTGTATTTTTCTCAAATGTGACAATGTGACAAGTACGATGTGACACTCTAAAAAAATTAAAAACTCCTTAGTGTATTTTTTCCAAATGTAACAACATGGCGGGTATGATGTAATACTTCAAAAAAAATAAAAACTCCTTAGTGTACTTTTATCAAACGTGACAACGTGGCGGATATGATATGACACTCTAAAAAAAATTAAAAACTCTTTAGTGTACTTTTCCCAAACATGACAGTGTGGCGGGTATGATGTGACACTCTAAAAAAAATTAAAAGCTTTTTAATGTACTTTTCCCAAACGTGACATGTGACACTCCAACTTGGCAAGTATGATGTGATACTCTAAAAAATTAAAAACTCTTTAATGTATTTTTTACAAATGTGACACTCTAACGTGGCGGGTATAACGTAATACTAAAAAATTCTTTAGTATACTTTTTCTAAATGTGACACTCCAATGTAGCGGCAAATGAGTCATTACACATCTAAAATGATTAAATGGATCACAAGAAAAAATATAGAACTATATAGATTACAAGTCCAAAATATGAGACTTATTGGTTAATCTCCCTAAAAAAAACCTAATCCCATGGGACTAATTTTCTAATACTATCTCCACCTCCTCCATCTCAATCCCAACACTAAGGCCCATCCTAATCCTATGAGATTATGAATCCTCTCTTCATATTCAAAAACAAACACAACACATAAGGGTGTTTTGGAAAGGAAAAAAAAAGTTAACTTTTAACTTTTTATCTATTTTGGGTCACATCACCTCTTACATTTTTTATCCATAAAAAGATAAAATAAACTTAAAAAAATCAAAAAATTAATTTTTTACCAACTTCTCAAAACACCACATAATAAATCCCACCACTCTGTTAATTTAATCTGACTTCTATCTCTTAAAACAATCGGACAATCCAACTTCTACCTCTCAAAACAAAACAAAACAAACCGAAACGGAGCCTCGGTGTGAAAACCATTTTCGATTATTGGCCTCGTTTGGTAGAGCTGTGAGAAAGTGATTATAGCTTATAGCTTATAACTGTGAACATAAGCTGATTTCTGACTTATAAATTAAGCTTCTCATCCCCCATTCAAAGAATAAGTTTATTTTTGACTTATAAAAGGCTATAAGCTGTATTGTTAAGCTGAACCAAACACATCAAAATAACTTAAATTAAGCTAAAATGTGAAATAAGTTAAAAATAAGCCCTACCAAACAGGGCCATTATATTCATATCTTTTGAAAAAGAAAATTATTATATTCATACCATCTACAGCTAAGTTTGGCATCTTCAAAAAAAGTCAAAAAATTAAAAAGTCACTATCCTATTTAAGTCACGTCACCTCTCTACCACATCACTTCAAACTCAACCCATATTTCATAAAAAGTCAAAAAGTACCCTTATTTAAAGTTGATTTGGGATGTTCTAAAAAAGTGTATTTTTTGACTTATTGGTTATATGGGTTGGGTTTGGGTTGGGTTTGATGTGATGTGTTAGAGAAGTGATGTAATTTAAATAAGATGATATAACTTAAATAAAATAATAACTTTTTAACTTTTTGTATTATTTAGGTTATGCCAAACATCGCCTTAGAACCTCCCAAATCGCCTTAGAACCTCCCAAACAACCTGTACATCTTCAAACAAAATCCTAGAAATTCAAATTTCAAACTTCTTCAAATCCCTAGACCTCCATTTTTTCTGCAACACAAACAACCAACTAAAAATGGATTGGAACCCAGAAATCCTCCACTTTCTCTCTCAAACCTTCCTCGACACTCTCTCTCCTCTCCCGGAACCCCGCCGCCGCGCCGAGTCCTCCCTCTCCTCTGCCTCCGACCGCCCCAACTACGCCCTCGCCGTCCTCCGCCTCCTCGCCGAACCCTCCGTCGACGACCCAATCCGCCACTCCGCCGCCGTCAACTTCAAGAACCACCTCCGTTCACGGTGGTCCTCCGATTCGCCAACACTATCTCCGATTCCAGACTCCGAGAAGGATCAAATCAAGGCCCTGATTGTCCCTCTCATGCTCTCTTCTGCTCCGAAAATCCAATCCCAGCTCAGTGAAGCCTTAGCTGTGATTGGCAAGCACGATTTTCCGAAATCGTGGCCCGCTCTGCTTCCGGAGCTCAAATCGAGTCTTGATAAAGCAGGTGAGACCTCTGATTATTCGACTGTTAATGGAATTCTCAGCACTTTGAATTCAATTTTTAAGAAATTCAGATACCAGTACAAAACCAACGATTTGTTACTTGATTTGAAGTACTGTCTCGATAATTTCGCCGAACCACTATTGAAAATCTTTAAGCGAACCGCCACATTAATTGATAATGTGGCGAGTTCGGGTGGGCAAGCTGTGACCTTGCGGCCTCTCGTTGAGTCGCAGAGGTTGTGTTGTAGAATTTTTTATTCTTTGAATTTTCAAGAATTACCGAGTTTTTTGAGGATCATATAGGGGAATGGATGAGTGAGTTTCAAAAGTATCTTATTGTGAAGTACCCTGCACTTGAAGATGGTGGTGGGGATGGACTTGCGCTCGTTGATGGGCTGCGAGCGGCTGTTTGTGAGAATTTAAGCCTTTACATGGAAAAGAATGAGGAAGAGTTTCAGGGGTACTTGGGTGGGTTTGTGGAAGCTGTTTGGAATCTCCTTGTGGCCACTTCTCCATCTTCTAGTCGGGATAGGTTAACTGTGACTGCAATCAAGTTCTTAACCACGGTCAGTGTGAGTGTTCACCACACTTTGTTTGCGAGGGATGACATTTTACAGCAGATTTGTCAGAGTATTGTCATCCCGAATGTGATGTTAAGGGAGGAGGATGAGGAGTTGTTTGAAATGAATTTTGTTGAGTTCATTAGACAGGACATGGAAGGGAGTGATCTCGATACAAGGAGGAGGATTGCTTGTGAACTTCTGAAGGGAATTGCAACAAATTACAAAGAAAAGGTGACTGAAAAAGTTTCCAGTCAGATACAGGGTAGTTTGGCATTGTTTGCTCAAAATCCAGCTGTGAATTGGAAGCATAAGGATTGTGCTATTTATTTGGTTGTCTCTCTTGCAACAAAAAAGGCGGGTGGTACCTCAGTCTCAACTGATCTGGTAGATGTTGAGAATTTTTTCAGATCAGTTATTGTGCCGGAATTACAAAATCAAGATGTGGATGGGTTTCCGATGCTGAAGTCTGGTGCTTTGAAGTTCTTCACTATGTTTAGGAATCAGATCTCAAAACCCATTGCAATGGCATTGATTCCTGAGGTTGTTCGCTTCCTTGGTTCAGAGTCTAATGCGGTTCATTCTTATGCTGCAACTTGTATTGAGAAACTCTTGTTGGTCAAGGATGATGGGGGAAGAGCAAGATATACATCATCAGACATCAGCCCGTTTTTACCTGTGTTGATGACCAACCTTTTCAGTGCCTTGGGGAAGCCAGAGTCCGAGGAGAATCCATATGTAATGAAGTGTATCATGAGGGTTCTTGGAGCTGCAGACATTTCTCGTGAGGTTGCTTCACCCTGCATCAGTGGCCTGACTTCCATTCTCAACAAAGTGTGTGAGAACCCGAAAAATCCTATCTTTAATCACTATCTGTTTGAGGCAGTGGCTATTCTCGTCAGGCGGTCCTGTGAGAAGGACCCTTCTCTTGTGTCAGCCTTTGAAGGAAGCCTTTTTCCCAGCCTCCAATTGATTTTAGCCAGAGATGTAACTGAGTTCTTCCCCTATGCATTCCAGTTGCTGGCTCAGCTTGTTGAATTAAATAGACCCCCGATACCACAACACTACATGCAGATCTTTGAGATTCTATTGTTGCCTGATTCATGGAAAAAATCAGGAAATGTCCCAGCCCTTGTGCGCTTGCTTCAGGCTTTCCTTCAGAAGCACCCCATGAGCTTAACCAGGAGGGGAGGTTGACGCAGGTGCTGGGTATATTCAATAAGCTTGTTTCATCTCCTCGCACAGACGAACAGGGATTTTATGTGCTTAATACAATTATTGAGAACCTTGGATATGATGTGATGGCACCTTATGTGGGCCACATATGGGCTTCCTTATTTACACGGCTCCAAAATAGCAGAACAGTGAAGTTTGTGAAGTCTCTTTTGATATTCATGTCTCTTTTTCTGGTCAAAAATGGTTCCCAGAACCTTTTTGATTCAGTGAATGCTGTTATTCAGCCCAATACATTTCTTGTGATCTTGGAACAATTTTGGATACCTAATCTCAAGCTGATCATAGGTTCCATTGAGATTAAGTTAACATCGGTTGCTTCAACAAGACTTATCTGTGAATCTCCAGCCTTGTTGGATCCTGCAGCTAGTAGGCTTTGGGGGAAAATGGTGGACAGCATTGTTACCCTTCTTTCACGGCCAGAGCAGGATAGAGTAGAGGAGGAACCTGAAGTTCCAGATTTTGGAGACACTGTGGGTTATGGTGCCACCTTTGTACAGTTATACAATGCTGGGAAGAAAGAGGAGGATCCTTTGAGGGATATTAAGGACCCCAAACAATTTTTGGTGGCTTCATTGGCAAGTCTTTCTACGCGTTCCCCTGGGAAGTACCCCCAAATCATCAGCGAAAATGTTGACCCTGCAAATCAAACTGCCTTGCTTCAGCTATGCAGCTCATATAATCTCTCAATAGTTTGAGAAATAAGCTATCTAGAGGTATGTGTTTCCTGTATATTTCATAAATGAGTAGTCTTTCATACTATGCTTACAATGGCAAACAACTTCCATATTTCCATGCCCCCAACCCTTGCAACACCCATCCACCACCGTACCACTACCTCCACCGTCTTCCACTACCCACTTTCACCACAAAATAAAGCCAAATTAAGCACAAAATCACTAATCGTCAGAGAGAGAGAGAGAGAGAGAGACAACATACTCTACCCCCATTCGGCCACCCAAATAGATCAATGATCATCAATGACCTCCCCCAACCCTTCCCCGGGTAAGAAGGGTTAGGATGAGGGAGGAAGGGATGGGGTAGTATGGTAATTTTGTTTTACTATTTAAAGAAATTAGGTAATTCTTTGTTTTTGTTGCGTCTACGAAACAACAAACTCTGACAGGAGTATCTGTAATTTTCTAAACCATTAAGGGAATATGTTATTTTAGGCAAATCTTAGTTGGCATTTGTAATTTGCCCTTCTATTTATTATGTTAAGATTTACCTATTGTAGTGGGTTATTTCTGTAACTTTCATTATGGTTTTATTAGGATGCCTATAAATATTTATGTTTTGCACTATGAGTTGAGGATTGATTAATTGGGATATTGATTGGGGATTACTCCTCGATTTCTTCCCCATCCTTGCTCTTCTCCTTCTTTCCTTATTGTGCTGTGCTGTGTGTGGTCCTCTGGCACATTGAGATTTGGGAACTACCAAATTGAGCCTGACTCAGGCTTGGACTATTTATGAAACAAGCATAAATGAACTTTAAAATTAGGCTCAAGCTTGGTTTATTTACTTAGTAAATGAGTTTGAACAAGCCAAAAATGAACTGAGTTCGAGTTGTTCATGAACCACTTGATTCTTATGCAACCCCTTGTGGTGCATGCAGCCATTTTTTGCTTGGTTGGTAGCCAAAACTGAGTTCATTTAATAAATCACATCACAAAAGTACACATTTGATGTAGTCATTGTTCAGCCAAACAAGCATGTTTTGCAATTCAAATGCATGAGAAGTTTGGGGAGTCCTATAACTACTCATTGGCAAAAGGAAGAAAACACGGAACTGCAAGTTAGGTTGATAGGGAGGTCTGGACTCCTCCATCCTCAGTGAGGTTGGCTTGCTTTTCCTTTTCCTTCAGCTTTTCTTTCCTTGGTTAATTGCTTTGAGGGTATTATTGGCACTATTTGGGATGAAATAAATGAGAAAGTGTCTGATCATGCCTGCTCAGTTCCATTACAGGCTTTTGTGTTCTAATTCCAAGAGCATTATTACTCTTATACTTGGTGCCATTTTGCTTGATTGGAAGTTGAGCTTAGCTTGCTGACCTTTTACTGTTAGTTACGTGACCCATTGATGTAAAAGTTTCAAATACAGTACATGGCTTATTATGTTACTTTCTGCAAAACTTATTGAACAAATGAATATAGCCATGGATATACATTAGCTATTTTACCAAAATTTTATTTAGACTGAATTTGAGTCATCCCCTTTGGAATTTTTTATGGATTGTAGCAAGTATTAGGTTAACTATGTTATGCTATTATGTTGTTGAGGTTATATATGACACTTTGTTTTACTTTGCTGCAGATTTTTGCTGACCATAAGAATGAAATTTGGTTTGTCCAATTTTGACACAACGGGAATGCTTGATGTTGTCGTTGAGTGACTGCACAACCACACAACCATTGTCTGGAGGGTTTATTTGTTGTCACAGTTTTGCAGGGTCTAGTTCAGGTTGCATTTATGAGGAGTTGACATTGTCTCACATTACAGTTGGTTGGTTCAGAAGGAGGGTTATCATCCGGTTTGCCATCTTTCAGGATCGATCTTATGTGCAATGGTGTTGGCTTCTTTTGTCATCATAAATTGGGTCATGCTTATACGATTGTGGAAGGTGCACATTGTAGTGAAGGTCTATGGGGTTCACAGTTCATCTTGAGTCTGGTTCAGTGTGCATGTTGCAAACAAATGATTATTGAGGTTATTTGTGTTGTGGCGTGTACTTTTCCTCCATTTTGCTTAATTTCTTCTTTATACAAGAGTGGGTTTTTCATTCTATTTATGTGCTATAAAAATATTTGGAAACCAAATTTTGTGTGTTTCGTGTCATTTTTGTTTTTTTCCCTTAGAAAATGGAAGAAATTTTTTAGGGGAGTTTTCTGAATTTTTAAAAATTATTTTTGCACAAAAGTTGGTGTTTGCCATTGTTTTTCTTTAAAAAAAAATGTAAAATTATGTGATATTTTTAATTTTTAATTTTTTAACTAAAAAAATTAGTTGCCACTTAATTTGATTAAAATGATCAATGATCTAATAGAATGGTGTACAAAAAATAAAATAAAATAAAATAAAATAAACTTTGGGTCTGTGAAATCTATTGAAATTAAAATATTCCAACAATTCATTGTCACATCAATTTGTTAAAAAAGTTATGCAAGAAAATTTTGTTTGACTAAAGCCATCTCCAACGGTTCACTAAACCTTGCATCAGATTTAAAATTTGGTGAAAAAGTTACTTTTTGGAGCTCTAAGGGTTTCAGCAAATTGGTATTAAAATGAGAATAGAACAAAAAATTCATCAAAGTGAGAATAGGAGAAGATTTCACTATTTTACTCTGCGTGACCGTTGGAGAGACCAACCGGTCAACCGGCCAGTTGACCAACCGGTCGACCGGTTACTCAATTCTTCATTTGTTTTGTTCGACAGGTGCAAACTGGTTTGAACTGGTTTATTTTGAGATAGGTTATTTTGTAGAATACGAATAATTTGAAGGGTGATATAAATTTAAATTCCCATGAAAATATAATTGAAAGAGTTACATCTGATATACATATTTCAGAACTAGCCGTTCCAATAATTTACTGTTGGATGGACATAATATTTTGAAAATTTACCATTGTTGATGTGCTCTATAAAATATATATGTTTTGTAATATCATGCTGTGAATTTCAGTTGGATTGACAAAGTATTTCATTTTCATAATAACATTACATTATATGCTGTGAATTTTGTTTGTTCTGTGTCATTATAAATTTTTTTCTCAGTGCGGTTGAGTGTATGTCATTCTAATGTTTTTCAGTAAGTTAGATATTGTATCTACTGAATTTGTTTCAAACTATGGAAGATTTTGAAATGTTTAAGGAATCACAAATGTTGGAGCACAACACTGATATTAATTTTATGTCGGAAACTTCACAAGAGCAGAACATGCAGAACACTGATAATCATTTTATTTCAGAAACTTCTCATGTTTCTCGTGGTAAAGCGTTCACAATTATAGAAGATGAAACTTTATGTAGATTTTGGTTAACAGTCTCTCAAGATCCCATTACTGGTAATAGTCAGACTATGGCTATATTTTGGGAACGAGTACTTGTTTATTTTAATTCACAATTGAGCGGTGAATCAAATTGAAACCATATTTCTTTGTTTCACCGTTGGTCTGGCATGCAAAAGGCAATTAATAAATTTTGTGATTTTCTTGAACAAATTCAACTGAGCCAACAAAGTGGAACAACTGAGGCAGACATAGTAAAATTTATTTGTATTATTAAATATCAAATTTCTTTTCTAAATGTATACTTGTTATTGAAATTTTTGTAATTGTTTTTTTTGTAGGTCGCTGAAGCGAAGCGGATGTATCATGCAATACAGAAAAAACACTTCACATTTGATACATGTTGGGATATTTTGCGCCGAAGTTGTAAGTGGAATGAATTTCGAACACAACCCAAAAGAAGCACGCAACATGCTTATCCATGTTCGAATCCACCAACTGAATATGAGGCATTTCAACCCAACCAGAATAATGCAGTGCACGAACAATCATCTAATACATCAACACAACCAATTGGTACTAAGGCGGCGAAAGAGAAGTTGAAGTTGAAGAATCAACAACGCATGATAGTAGATTTGATGAAATGGCTGCCAAACCAATCCAAAATTCCGCTAGAACTATTGAGCGAGATGAACAAAAGGCGATAGACCGTGAGCAGAAGGCTGCAGAGCGTCGAAGATAGGGAGGAACAACTAAAACTCCTATCTATGATGAATGAAAGAGAACAACGAAATGAAAATCATAAAATAATGTCAATGGACATGACAATTTTAAATCCTATGCAAATGGTGTACTACAAAGATCTTCAACGACAGATTTTATTTCGAACAACTAATAGATTGCCTTGAAATGTTCTATATTAGTGGGTTTCATCTATTGGTTTTATTATTTAAAATATTAAATCTAACTTGTATTGGTTAGTTGTATTGGAATTATGAATGTGATAAGTAATCATGTAATCAAAATTTTATTAAATGGAACATAATGATTTATATTTGTTAGCTAATTAACAGATAAAAATAAATTTATTAATGTATGTTATAATTTTTTATTTATTGAAAACACCACGTAAATGATGTCATAAATTTTTTTTTATCTTCACAAAAGGAACAGATTAGTGGTGATTGTTAGTGGGATTCTATTTTCCATTTTTTGTTGTTGTTAGTCTTCAGTGCATGTTTTATCAGTTTTACAATAATATTCACACAGCATTCTCATCATTGTTTAAAGATGCAGAATGACCAGAAGTTGTTTTTATTTTAAAAATGCAGCCTTACACTCCTAGTTTCAATTTGCAGAAGTACATCCCAAAGTAGAATTCAATTCCCAGTCCATTACAATTATAATGGTTAATAATTGTTTTATTTGATTGGAATTATTTGTAATTCATTCTTTTTTTTGTAACATATAATTGTATTGATTTCATTCTGTGCTTAGTACAACATGGTCATGCCCCAAAATGTATTGGTCTCGTGTCTCTACAACATGGTCATGCCCCAAAAATTGAGCAGGAAGTGAAAAACATGCTGCAGATGTATTGATTGGCAATGGAAGTGAACAAATTCTATGGTTGGTACCTTCTTTAAGTTATTAATAAAATTCAACTAACATGGCATCACTGAAACTTCAAAAGATGGTGCACATGTATTACCAAGACAATATAAGTGAAAAACTAACAGAGGATTTTATATCAGATAATATGATATACGAAGCTACTGTATTATACAACACAAAACCACTACATTTATAAAAGAAATTGACCCAAGAAAAGGTTGTTAAAATAACAAAATACAAAACAATGCAAATACATATCAGTTGAACACATCAACAGTCATTATCTGGTGGTGGTGGAGGAGGGAAGTAGTGATGGTATATGTCATTTACGCGATGCTCAATCCTATCTATGCGATTGTTTGCCACTTCATGACGTCTTTAATGTCCAAGAAACTCACCAAATTGTTGAATTAATGAGTTCTGCGCAGTGGCAAATGTATCAACTGAGTACCCAATGAATTGACCTGATTAGCCATTTGATGTCCCATTGAACGAGCTGATTATAACGTTGTTCTTCCATGGCCAAAAACTCAGTCCAATATTGAGGTTGTTCAGTTGATGGCATGACATTGGCAGGAGGATCTTCTGGAGCATCATCTGGTGGGACTTCATCTTCTGAATCTTCTGGAGCATTAACACTTCCCATTAAATTGGAGGCTCCACCAGCACGGGTCACTGTATACTGATTAATGGGTGAACAGATTTTGATCTCCATTTCATCTACAAGGTGAACCCTAAAATGTTTGAAAATTTTTGTCAAGAGTGCCCCAAATAGTAATGATCGGCTCATGAATTGAGCAAGATTTGCATACATCATTTCTTTCATTATTATGTAACACAAATCTAACTTATAGCCAACTTCAAAACAATATAACAAATAAGCATTAAAATATGGGACCGCATTATGATGTCCTTTTTTCGGAGTGACATTTTCTACAATCCACCGGTGGAGAATCCGAAGATTGGGTTTTAAATGTCTTGCTTGTAGACTAGTCCCAGTAAATCTGTTCTCACAAATAATAGTATATACGTCACTAGGATTACCAACAATATTAACTAACTCAGCCTCACTCTGAAAATGGATATTTTCATCACCTACCTCAACTCCAATAATGCTTGCCAAAGTAGGAAGATCAAACTCTATACCCTTTCCTTTCACATATGACAAAAGAGTAAAATTTCCATCTTCTTCCTGAGTACCTCTTAGGTGAACATAAAATAGAGATACCAGCCGTGGATATACCTTTTGGGGTAAATTAATTAAATTTAGCCATCCCATTGCTTCAAGTTTACTAACTAATAGTGCATCATATTGAGGTGACAGATTTACCCTCCTCCCTGTTACAATAGGTCGGCTGAAGAAGTTTTGAAAGGCTTGTTCATGACTTTCACTGAGAAAATCATCAGTAGGATATGACTGATTTTGAGGCTGCTGTTGTTGGCGTCGTGGAGGGTTGGAACTTTCACCAACTTGTGGTCTGGCTCTTTTAGTTCTAGGCATGATGTCAATATCTGTTGAATTTTAATGAAAATGTGTTACATATGAAAGCTGAATTAGAGTTGGCTTGTTGTTGTTCTGGTGTTATGCTGAATTCTAATATGCAGTGTTTGTGGTGTTATGCTGCATTTTAATAAACACTGCATTTTAATATACTGAAATGAAAACATGAAGTTAATATGTAGTGTTTGTTGTTCAGAAGTGCAGAAGTGCACATTGAAATGGAAAAAGCCAACTCTGAGTAAAAATTCAATGGAAGTTAATATGCCAGTGAATGTGTGCACACTGAAATGGAAAAAGCCAACTTTAAGTAAAAATTCAATTGAAGTTAATATGCTAGCGAATGTGTTCTGTATGACAGAAGTTAATTTCCAATATTAAACATGAATGTAGTTTAATTGAATAGATTTTTATGCTCTTCAGAATGTTAAAGTTGAACAAATAAAGCATACTGTTGTGCTCACTGAAAGAAGGGCCGAAGAAGTGGAAGGAAGTGCACACTGAAAGGCAAAAAAAAAAAATGTGTAGGGCCGGTTGGTCAATCAACCGGTTGACCCGTGCGGTACAGACTACCTTGTTTTGATGCTACCTTGTTGTTCCTGCTGACGTTGGTTGTTGATTTAGATGGTTTGCCTTGCTGATTCTGTGGATTCACCCAAGCTGAATATAGTGAATATGCAGTGTTTGGGAATAGAAATTGGTTAAGCCGAATTTGAAGGTGGTGGTGGAGGGAATACAGCGAATGTGTTCTTATAGAGGCAATCTGTGGATAGAGTAAATCTGTGAATAGAGTGAATTTGGTGATGCCAGGTTTGTATACAATCTTTAGCTGATATAGAGGGTGAATTATTGAGGTAGGTGGTGGAGGGAATTAATATTCAACTAAATTGGTTGAATGAATTCAATGAATGGTGGTGTGTGTAAAATGAGGCATTGACTCATTTAAGCCATTGAATTCGTATGCCACCTCTGTAGGTTGAATGCATTTCAACTGAGGCAATAAATGAATGGCAACATTATTAAGTAATAAGCCAACCAACATCAATAAATGAATGGCAACATATCAGTAATAAGCCAACAAACATCAATAAATATATAGACAAATAAATTGGACACCAATACATATATGTACTGAATAAATTTGTATGCCACATGGGATTGTAACGCCCTCAAAATAATAACATTAAACCCACAATATTGCCATGCATTGATATATAAAAGATCAACATCCTTCTAGTCATCAGAGTCATTACATAAAGTATTACATCTTAATAACATAAAATGCCATATAGGCTTTCATCTTTCCAAGACATTGCTTGTTACACAAATAGAGTCTCGCTCATTACACATTAAGCCCTTGGCTTAAATCTACATGTAATACATCAAAAAGAAAGAAATGCAACAAAAAGTCTGTCCGCCTCTAGCCTCCCAAGCTATGTCCTTGGAGGTGGCATGCTACCTGTACCTGAAAATGATGTTCCCGTATAGGGTGAGCTAACAGCCCAGTAGAAATACACTAAACCAGCTATGAACAATGACTAAAAGATTAACAGTTTGATAGATGGTTAACACTTTTACATTCTTTCATAACACTTTACAGTTTCATGACATTCAAGTCCATGGTACATTTCATTTTCCATTTTCTTTCAATTCTCAATTCATAATTATGGCTCAGAACCTGACCAAACAATCTATATGAGACAGCAACTCATATTAAACATTTTCCCATTTCACAATAGATAAGCATACTAGCTATATCAACACATCAACAGATAAGTATAAGAACTATATCACACTTCCAACGATAAGCATATGAGCTATATCAACACTTCAACAGATAAGCATATGAGCTGTATCTACGGAGTCCATCACCTCTCTTCTCCCACACAACACCCGGTTTAGAGGTCCATCACCTCTCTTCCCTAAACCGTGGAGTACATCACCTCTCTCCTCCAACACAACACAATGCATATAACAATTATTATACACATCATCAGTCAATACATAAAGTTAATGTATTCTTTCAAACGTCATACTCAATGACACATTCTAGTGATTAGTTTTAGTTTGCCTAATCATCATGCATTGTCTACAACAATCAAGACTATCCTCCACCGATAGCCCAAAGCAGTTATTTCTAAACAGAAAATAAATGCACAAAATGAATATAAATCAACATTTCAACTAGGTGAGCGATAAATAATTCAACTACACCCTTTAATCCCATACGTTCCCAATTCTAACATTCCCATGTCAATTCCTCATTTCTCACAATTAATTATACCAATTAATTAACCAATGTAATTAGGGCATTTTTCCATAATTAAAATTACAACCCTAAGGTTCCATTTTCATCAATGTTTCAACATTAATTCCATTTCTTCATGCTAAACATGCATATGTTTTATATATTTAAAACCCCAACTTTTGTAAAATTACACAAAGGCCTAAACTTTCTCAAAATTACCCAACAACCCCCAACATATCAAAATGCTAAACTTTAAAGACAAAGCTCATAAAGAGGAGTAGGTTATCCCTACCTCAAGCCAAGAAGAGGAATTGGATGAAAACTCCAAAATTCGACGTTGCCGAAATTCGATCTCCAACGGTTAAAATGTTGCTCTCGCCCAACACTTTATTTTGGTCTAAAAAACATGGGTCTGAAGTTCACTACAAGTGTCCCTTCCAACTATCCCACAAAAAGGGCTGAAAACACACTGCCCACAACTCACAAGCCCAATATACGCACTGCCCATAAATAACATGGGCCAAACACCATGAACCAAAAACCAACGTGGGCCAAGAATTGGCCTTCTCCACTACCAGCAACTATAATCAACGTTGAAATAAATTTCTAGAAACAAAATGAACAAAGTGGACCTATATATATATATATATTGTATATATATATAAAGGAACTAGTAACAGTCCACTATTTTCAAAAGTTGCTCATGTATTAAAATCACCTTCTCAATTCCCTTGATAATAAAATACCCTCCGGGATCAAGTGGGCAGTCACCAAGTCTTGCAAGTTCCATCTTTCCCATGGAGCACACAATAGCAACTTCTTAACATGATATGGCATTCTTCCAATAATAACATTGGTCCTTGCTACTGGAGGGGTTTTCTGACCATGGCTCAAGTTAAATACAGCAGAAAGGAAACAAACTTGGGATCCTTGCTGGAAATCAACAAAGCCCTTGGGCTGTGATCCGAATGCTGTATCCCAACCTTCCACCAAACTTCTCGGTAGCACTTATGAACTCCTGGGTGATGATATATATATATCCGTAAAAACTCCTGAAATCTCAACCTAAGATGAAGTAGAGCACGCACCCCAAGGAGCTTCGCCCATCTTCCATGAGCAGAATCACAAGCTGCGAAGACAGCTTCTTTATTTTTCCGCAATACATCCACTCTAAAATTTCTTAAAATATTTGATGGACTAGCCACATCACCATTCGTTCTCCTGGTGCATAATCTGACTCCAAAGGTTGGGTTAGAAGAACAGGAAGAATATCAGCAACTGCAGTCTTATTAGCAGTTTTCATATGAGCAGTAAGTGTATCGCGGTATATTCTCAACACAGAGGGGAGTTTTTCTGTTCTCAGCAATCCAATCGTAAGATGTAGAATTTGATCTCGAAAAATGGATGTTTCTTCTTCATCCAATTTAACTTCATTCTCTTCACCTTTATGCCCCACTCCACCACTCACTTCTCTCTTTTAGTGGACCACACTACCTTTTCTCTACAAACTTTCATCACTTTCCCACCGAAAGGGTAAACCCCAGCTGGATGGTAAGAGATATTTTATATATATATATTATAAACAAATCCTTTTTCACCCACCAAACATCTGCACTCACTTCCCTTTCTATATATAATATATATATATATATATATTGGATCTTTACATAGTTATAGTGTATTTAAAAAAAATAAAATATCATCACCATAAAAATATTCCTTTATTTTTATCTTTAAAATATATATATATATATATATATATTTTTGAGTCATTACAGATGAAATTCGTATACTGAATAAAATCATATGGCACATCAATACATATGAATTGTGAATAAATGAATTATTTAAAAATGATGAATCTTTCAATATTTAAATATAAAGACTAGCATTTTAATATAAGACTTCCAACAACATCAGTAAGCATTTTCTCATTATTTTGTAACTGATTAAGACATGGTTATTATCATTTGTAATTCTTTGGTACTTAAATTTTTGTGGTATTATCATTTGTAACTGATTAAGACATGGTTATTATCATTTGTAATTCTCATGAATTGAACATAGAACAATTCTCAATATTAAAGATTGGATCATTATAATAGCACATCATCACATAACTTCTGAACTACTTGGTTAATATAGTGCATCATAATGAAGATTACAAACAAGACAACCTTCCATTCCAAAACTATAAACAAAATTACGTGTATTGATGTGGTGAATTTAGTTTTCACCATGAAGATACCACATATGTTCTATTAAATCATTGCGGAGGGCATGATATGCATCCTTATCTCTAATACCTAAATGATGAGACAAACATGATTGAAAGTCGTTGGTAGAAGTAGAGGAAAGTTGCACAAGTGCATTGGTTGATGAAAGTTTATAATCAAAATCAAGGTGCTCCTCCCTCTCATCTTCGACAATCATATTATGTAATATAATGCAACTCTTCATTATGTTGGCAAGCATTTTCGGATCCCAAAAACGTAGAGCACCACCTATAATTGCGAATCGAGATTGAAACACTCCGAATGCCCGTTCTACATCTTTCTTGGCAGACTCTTGCATCATTGCAAAATGTTGTTTATTTGCTCCTTGGGGAGAAGAAATTGTTTGAACCAGTGTTGCCCATTGACGGTATATACCATCAGCAAGGTAATAACCCATATCGTAACTATGTCCATTAATAGTGTAATGGACAAGGGGAGCTTTACCTTGAGCAAGATCAGAAAACAAAGGCAATCGGTCCAACACATTCAAGTCATTGTGTGAGCCAGGCATTCCAAAAATGCATGCCAAATCCATAAGTCATAAGATACTACTGCTTCAAGAATAATGGTTGGCTTTTTTTGATAGCCTACGTATTGACCTTGTTATGCCTTTGGACAATTTTTCCACTCCCAATGCATGCAATCTAAACTTCTCAACATACCCGGAAACCCTTGAACCTCCCCAATAGCAAGTAATCTAGCAATATCAGTTGGTGTTAGAGATCTTAGATATTCTGGTCCAAAGATTTCAATCACTAAATTACAAAATTGTTGCAAACTTTGAATTGCAGTACTTTTCCCGATACGTATATAATCATCAATTGCATCTGTTGCAACACCATATGACAATATTCTCATCGTTGAAAGTCATTTTTTGTAGAGGAGATAATCCAACTACATGAGCTGCATCTTGTTTTTGAACAAAATATGAATTGTGTGCTTGAATTGCATTCAAAATTCGTAGATACAAAGGACGACGCATTCGAAAACGTCTCCGAAATATTATAGGTGAATACACTGGATTTGCAGCAAAATAATCTGCAAACAATCTCTCATGACCCTGCCTTCTATCTCTGCGTATATACTTATGGCCTACAACAGAACCTCCTATTTTCTTTGAGCTATCACTTGACTTAAGAAGCTTAAGCATACTAGCATTATTCTTCTCATAAGCCCCTAAAAGCGTGATCATATATTCATCATCAGACTCATCAGAGGAGGAGGAAGAAGAAGATGATGAAAATGAAGTCAACATCATGGATTTGAAGGTATTCATTATACTCTGTTTTGTTTCAGCTATGATCGTATCAGTTGTCTGGACTTGTCTGGTATATGAATAATGTGTTTATATGAGATTTCAGAAGCAAATCATTGTTGGAGGTAAACCAAAACGAAATATATGTAATGGAGGGAAAAAGAAATAGGAAAAGAATTGGGCACAGAAAGGGAGGGGAAAAAAAAAAAATTATGGCCTTATCGGTCGACCAACTGGACGACCCTCTCCCTTTTGATGCTCACCGTTGGAGTAGGCCATATCAGATTGAGAAAATTGGCTTTTTTTTACTCAAATTTGATGAAAATTTTGGTCCACCGTTGGAGATGCTCTAAGACCATCTCCAACGTTGCATTAGATTCAATATCAAATTTGAATTTGATGAAAAAAGTTACTTTTTTTGCTCCAATGGTTTCACCAAACTGATATCAAACTGAGAACAGAGCAAATTTTTCACCAAACTGAGAATCTGCGTGAGCCTTCACGAATTCACTGTGCTGTAACGTTGCGAGTGGGCCCACCGGTCAACTTGTCGGACGTCCGGCCGGTCGACCGGAAAAATGTTCAAACAGTTCAAATAGGTAGGTTCAAACAAGTTCAAAAAGAAAAAAAAAATTATTTTTTTGCTTTATCGATCGACCCCTGCCTTTGATGACAACCATTGGAGCAGCTTATATCAGATTGAGAAAATGGTCATTTTTTTCTCAGATTTGATGAAAAAAAAAGTGAACAATTGGAGATGCTCTAATATTTAATATTTTAAAAAAAAGGTACATAAGAAAAATTTGTTTGAATGATATTTAATTTTTTAAAAAATATTTACATTTTGTAGATATAATTTCTTGACAATAAACATTATTTTATATACGAATGCGAATTAAAAATGATATGATATAATAGCATGAGAAATTAAACAAATCAAGAGCAAACTATCAATAGGTCCTAATAGTTTGACTTAATTCTCATCAAATTTTATTGGAAATAAGTCTTGATAAAATTGTCGCTAAAAATAATTTTTTTATGACAATTTTTTACATACTTCGTTAAAAATTGACAATTAATGACTTTTTTTGTCATGATTTTTTTAAATTGTCGCTAAAACTTACAATTAGTGACTTTTTTAATGACAAATTTTTATCATAAGACTTATTAGACAATAAGTCCACTTTTTATTAATATACAGGAAAGAAAAGCAGTGACTAACATTAATGCAAGGCCTCGTTTGGGAACAAGCTATTTTAATAACTTTTTGATTTTTTGGCTAAAATATGAGGTAAAAAAATAGTATCTTTTGGGTGATTTTTTGACTTTTTACGAAAAGATGTGCAAAAAGTAAAGAGAAAAAGAAATCTTTGACTTTTTTGTATAAGTTATAGGTTTTTTTGATTTTTTTAGTAACTTTTTAACTTTTAAGCTAAAACAACTACTTTACCAAACGAGATTTAAAAAATATTTTTGCTTCATTATAATTAAAATACTTAAAAAAATTGTGATTTTTTTAGATGAGAAAAAAAAAATTGAGATTAATATTGATATATATGTATAAAAAAATATGTAATAAATAAGATATTTGTAATGAAATATCTAATCATTGTGAAAAAAAAAATACAATTTATAATGAGTGTTGTTATTACCCTATCAATTATTTTTAACCCCCTATTTCTTTGGATTCTCATTTATAAATTCTAAAATCCTTAAAAAAAAAAAATTATTTCCCAAATAATACTAAAATTATAGTTGTGAAAACATTTCATTCATTCAATAGAATACACATCCCACACCCCAAAAAATCTCTCTCCCAAAAACCCTAACAAAACTCACAAAGGTAATTACTAAACAAATAGTTGGAATTCCCAAAGTAATATATTCTCGAAGAGCCGTAAATTCTTCGTGCTGATCAACAATGATTACAATATCGAGTAACCCTATCATATATTTAATCCCGTGTAATTACTACTTCATTTTCACATACTTGTTCATGACTTGAGAAAATTAATGTAGGGTCTTTTTGTTGTTGATTCAAATTTTTTTTTTTTTTTGTGTAAGTTCTGCAATCTCCACGAGTTTTGGTTACCAGTTCCTAAACAAATAATAAATGTTTGGTTACCTATTCCCAAACAAATGAACAATGTTCAGGCTTGTATTATCAAATGTCAGTCATATGTTTGGGAGTTTAGTCTCAAAAAAATGATAAACAATTTTTATTATTTTTGTAATTATTTTCAAGAAACTTATCCTTATAAAACCAATATCCTCTGGGCTAAAAATACAATCAAAGTTATGAACCTCCTCTGAGTTTTTATTATTTAACTTATCTTGTCTTATGAAGTTGTGATTGTCAAAAAAATTCACTCATTGTCATTGCGAAGAAGTGTAGGTAATTAAATGATTGTCACCGTTACTGCCGGAATACTGCCGCCAAAAGGTTTTGAGGGTAGGTAAGTTTTGGAGGTGAAATTTGGGAAAGATGGATGGATGGATGGTAATGGAGGTGGGTACTCTCATAATTTCTAACTCATGATGTGTGGGCTTAATTGTGAAATGGGGTGTCCCAAAATTATTGATATATTTTTTAGTAATTCAATTTGAGATTATTATTATAATAAAAAAAAAATAAAAAATGGAGGGTCCAAAATAATTGATAGGGGCTAATAGCAGCACTCTTTATAATTATTACAATCCAAAAAAATATTTATTAAAATTTGAATAAATTACAAATACATCAATTGAGATTTACTTAAAATATATATTGTTCTTTATGATTTAGAAAATTACAAATATCTTATTTTTTTAATTTTTTTATTTAACATAATTAGCTAAAAAAATAAAATTCTTAATTGTTATCCTATATAATAATACAATTACCTAAATTACTAATTAAAATATATTTATACCATTATTAAAAAACATTAATTTAATTAATAATTTATTAATAAAATTTGTTGTAAAATTTTAAATCGCACGATTCATAGATTTTAAACAAAATATATATTTGTAATTTTATCCTTAAAATTTTAACTCGGGACACAACCCGAAATTACTTTAAAAAAACCGCCCGCCCCGCCCCGCCCCGTACCGTCGCGTTGCAATTCAACCTAAAATCTAAAACCCTCTCAGTTTGCCAAAAACCCTTTCTTTCTTCTTCGGAACACATTTCCACCATGAATAAACCACACAAAACCACCACACAAGACTCCATACACCACCACCACGACCGCCGGCGCCGCCGCAACCACCAAGACCACCACCACGACCACCAAGAACTTACAGACACAGGCTTCACAGACGCCTCAGACCTATGCCAACAACTCCTAGACCGCTACAGCAAGTCCTCCGCCCCTCAACACCGCTACCTATGCGCCACTGCCTCCGCCACCCGCTCCATCATCGAGTCTGAGTCACTCCCCCTCACTCCCCTCTCCTACTTCGCCGCCGCCATCTCCACCGTCGCCGCCTCCGACACTACTTCGCTCGACTCCAATGCTGTCTCCGCCCTCTCTTCTTTCCTCGCCATTGTGCTTCCGCTCGTTCCGAAGGACTCGATCGTGGCGTCGAAAGCTGGGGATGCTGTTGGTGTTCTCGTTGAGCTGGTGGATCGGCTTGGCGAGGAATTGGCGACTGCGAGTGCTAGGTCTTTGGTTAAATGTTTAGGGGTTTTGTTAGGGTTTTGTGATTTGGAGGATTGGGATTCGGTTAAAGTGGGATTTGGGACACTTCTTAAATTCTCAATTGATAGGCGTCCAAAGGTATTGATACTTACTCATGACAAAAATATACAAATTTAACATATTTTCATGCATTTTTTGAATATACTTGTATGCATTTTTCATATATTTCAATACATTTGGTGAGAATAAACAGAGAAATTAGATTGTGAAATGTATGATTGAATTCAAAATCTGAAAACTAAAACATTTTGTAAATTTAAAAAGACCAACAATTGAGAGATTTGAAAAAAAAAAAAAAACCCTGAATGTAAGGCATTACTGCAATTGGGTAAACACCAACTCTAGAAGCTGTGGTGCACGTAATGTGTGCACATATGATCATCTTGTTGGCATTTTGTTAGTATAGATAGATAGATAGATTATCCACCACTGGGTTAGCGTTTCCCATAAGTGAAATCAACTATTAGTGTCGTCAGACCATCTGCTATTATGACTTGAGTTAAAATTTGAATAACAAATTCATTGATACAAAGCGCTTCAATGGCAAGTACTAATTTTTACTTATTATTTTTGAAAATTCTCATCATATCTCAAAGAGTGTCAGTTTTTGTTACATAAATGAAGTAAATATATATGTTGGATATCTGAGTCAAGATTTGAGTCACCCTTCATTTGGGTAAAGAAATGGATAAAATTCGATTTAATGAGTTTGGGTCAGGGAGTGAAGAGCGGTTCTGAGTGTTTTTTTTAACTCAATTTTAAATTTGAGTCCAGGTTTGAGTAAGGATTTGGCGATTCCAAGCAATCAGAATACTTCAATTTTCATTTTGCCCAACAACACAATTCACATAATAATGCTTGGTTCATTGCAGCCATTAGAACTCATATTGGAGATTTAAGAGTTTGTGTAATTCTATCTTTGCAGGTCCGGAAATGCGCTCAAGATTGTGTTGTCAAGGTCTTTAAGTCATTTGAATCATCCACTGTTATAAAGGAGGCAAGTAAATTGGTACTCTCTTCTCTCAAAGGTTACATGCCTTTAGCAGTTGAGACAAATGCTTCAGCAGTTATAGATGGATCTAAAGATGAGATATCAAAACCTGAGCACCTAGAGGTCATCCACACGCTTACTTTACTGAAACATATTGTTCCATATCTCTCTGTCAAAGTCAGTTTGAAAGTGCTTCAACAACTGCATAAACTCATGAATTCCCACTTCACAGCATTGACGAGGCACATTTTCAGTGTTATTGAAGCAATTTTTGAAACATCAAAAGCTGAAGTTGTAATTCTGCAGGCAGAGAACATTATAAAACCCCTCACATCTTATATAAATATGGGGGCGAAGAACCCCAATGACACTATTTTGTCTGCAGCAACCTTGTTAAAAAGTGCTCTTGACAAACTTCAAACTGGTGAAGTAAGCAAATGGATCGACAATCTTCCCTTGGTATTTGACTCTATAGCGGGTATGCTCGTGTTAATAAAGATCTTGGCATAATTAATATTTACTACTATGTTGGTACTTGGTAGTGTCAACATCAATGCATTTCGCTATTAAACTACTTTTAAGCATGGTTTCAGTTGTCACACCCCATCTTGTTTTTATTTTTTGGTACATACCTCATATACTGTTCTAAATGTTTGGTAATGGGGAAGAACAAGAAGAGGATGGAGATTAGATTGACAATGTTAGTTGTTAAACAAACAAAATGAGATGAAAAATTGTAAGACCTTTTGGGAGTCTCACCTGGCATTGGATTGGGTAAATCTGCTGAACTTTTTTTGGGGATAAATTTCTTCAATTTTCATAAAAAGCTTTGCTTTAGGTGATAATGTGGCACAATTATAGGGCATCAAACAAACCGCAGCTGTTCATGAACTACTGGAGCACGGCTTGTTTGATTATGTATTCAAGTCAAGATCGATCCTAAAATAATGGTCGTTTATCAAATGAGCTTAGCTTGAGTTAGGATGAGCTCGACTCGATTCCATCTTTCACTCTCTCTATCTGAAAACCTTTCTCACGTAACCTGACATTCAAACTTAATGGATGTTAAGGTACTAAAAATTTGCTTATGTTGTCGTAAACAATATTCTGATTGATGATTGTTGACATTATATATATTATGGTTATGGTTTCTTTTACAAATTTGGATACGGTTCTGTATTTTGTTAATTTTATGTTATCATCCCATAAACTTATGTGAACAGTCATTAGCTTCCACTTGCCATTTTCACAATTTCATACGGTACAGCTTGCCAATTCTTATGTTGTTTATGTATTCGTAGGGCTTTTAACTTCTGAGGCTAGTACTGCTTCACAGGCTTCAAATACTTTAAAAGAGTTGATTAACTTCCATATCAGAAGCAATTGTTTGACTATCGATAATGAGTCAGTTGATGATGAAGTTAAGCATAGCATGGAATCAAGTGCTGTAAAATCCACGTGTGCTATCTTTGAAAATGTGCTCAGCAGCTGTGGTGGAGTTCCGAATGAGCAAAGTTTGGCAGTCATATCTGCTTTGTTCCGCAAACTTGGTATGTGATTTCTTTAGAGATTACAGCATATACCAAACTTATCCTCATGCCACAGGGAATTGTTTCTTTTGCATCCTGATTGCCTGTTACTGTGTTGTTGTCTAAATCTCTCTTTTAGTTGTTTGCATAGAAACACAACATGAAATCACTTACTCTTTCTGGTGGAATGTACTGCTTTGGCCCTTTTTATCAAACTGGTGAATGTACTGCATTGGTTTTCAAAACCCATTGTTGGAACTGGCTTAGGAGTGATCCAATTATTGGTGACCTTAAAAAATTATTTTTAGTACTTTGTATTACATATTACATATGTGTTAAAACATACATGCTCCCATAGGGTGCTCCTAACCTTAGAAATTTCTATGTGCCCTCGCTTTGTGCAACTAAGGAGGGGATGCCTAACGTTTTAAATGTATAATTTTTTCTGTAAGTTTTGCACTTCATTATTGGTATTTAGTAGCAGATAAAGTAGTCAACTAATTGTCCAAATATTGAACTAGGATTTTCTTCACATAATGTAAGATGTCTAATAAATTAAGTTATGAGGTACTAGCAATTACATGTAATTGAAGGATGCTGTTTATGTGAACTTTTCATTGCTTAGATGTGCTTATTGAAATAGATTGTTGCATAAGGAACACATGCCCATCTTTATTCATTTTTGGTTCCCTTTCTTACTTTTTTGTGCTTAGACACTTACTGCCATGCTAATGGCCTCAAGTTTTTCACACAGAGAAATCTCATTTATCCAGTCATCGCTTCTTAGGATTGCATACTATTATTACTGATTTTTTGTTTTCTCACTTGTTTGCGTCATCTATTGTTTCATTGCTGCTTCAGTCATATGCTTTATTATTTTATAATAAGTTTATCTTATTATTTTGTGTTTGTTGTTGTAGGTGAGATCTCGTACTTCTATATGAAGGGTACAATACTTAAACTTGCTGACATAATGACCCTTGCTTGTCAGAATAAGTCTGACACAAAACATGTGAGTGTTGTAAAAGACTCTAATTTGTCGCTATTCCGATAAACTTAAAAGCTTCTCAAGTGCCAACTCAAGTTTTATTTCATTTCTGTGTTGACTACGACATGAAATTCTTTATTTTTATAACTATATCTGCTAAATTGAAATCAATACATCATAATTTATCAACCTTTGAGTGACACCAAATATGTGGTTTGTGCTTCTAATATCTTTGCTCCTATTGCCTGTTTAAAAAGAATGTGAAGGGAGTGAAATATCTTTAGTTTGAGCATCTCATATGTCCCCTGCTAATTTTCTGACATTGAGACATAATTTCATGTAACTTACAGCTTCAGGAATGTATTGGGTCTGCTGTTATCGCAATAGGGCCAGAGAAGATACTTGCACTTTTACCCATCAACCCTAATGCTGAAGATCCCTCTTGTTCAAATGTGTGGTTGATACCTATTTTAAGGAATTATGTAGCCGGATCATCCTTAGGATTCTTTATGGAGCATGTTGTGCCTCTTGCAGAATCATTTCAGTGGGTTTGTGCTAAAGGTACCAACTCAAACCATAGTATTAAAAAAAAAAAAAAGAAAAAAAAAAGGTAAGACTTCTCTTGAATTTGGTTGAGGTCAGTTTCAATATATTATCACTTTCCGCATAATGCTCAAATTTGTTGCTCTCATAATCTTTTGAGGTTCTGTTCATTTGATCAAGAAGGTTCTGGAATATCAATTTCATTTGGAATTGAATTCTCTGGGTGTTAAGTTGTTGTTGTGAAATGGGTCACGGTGTAGAACATTTATCATTTTGATTTTGCAAAAATAGACTTATCTCTTTCTTGAGGAAATCATTTTGTATAGTTGTTAACTCTTTTAAAAGTTATTTTGGTTATTTTCCTTCAAGTTGTTGCAAGTCATACCATGGCCATTTGCTCATCTTTCTCTTGTTGACCACACATGCACCCACATGTGTACAAGCATCTTCCATGTTTTGCTTTTTGTTCCAAAAGGTGGTTTTTTTTGTTTCTTTCGCCCGTTTTTTTTGGGGGGATAGTTTGAATCAGAAAGCCACCAAAGGGACAGTGCTTATGTGAACTAGAGATATACACGAAGCAAAAAAAATAACACAAATAAATCTATATTCTCCCCTAAATTTAAGTTTACCCAAAAAATTTATTAGAGAAAAAGAAGAATTACAAAGGTAGTGTTTGGTAGAGTTTTCTAAATATGATTTGAGAATAGGAGTTGTATTTTGAGTTTGTGAGTTTTGGAATTATGATTTGAATATGGAAAATTTGTTTGGTTATGAGTTTTGAAAAGAGTTTTGGAAAGAGTTTTGAATTGAGTTTGAAATGAATGATGTGATATATGATATTTAATTCAAAAACTTACAACTCAACCAAACACACAACTCAAAATCCTATTCAAAGCTCATAAAAAATTCTAAAAATATTTTGTATTTAAAATATAAAAATAACAGGTGCAAAAAAAAAAGAAAGTACACTATTCCGGTCAACCGGGCGGACGTCCGGGGGAACGACCGGGTTAGCCAAATTTTCCCGCTTGGAAAGGAGTTTTCAAAAGTGGATGTGGAATTAATTTTTGAATACTACAACCAAACACCACGTGTAAATCAAGAGGTGGAATTACAATTCCAAAGCTCTTCCAAACAGAGCCAAAATTTCTCTATAAGGCAAAAATGAATAGGTCGAAGCAAAGATAAGCTTAGGCTATCTATCTTCATCTATACGTCCTCAAAAGTATGCTAGTTCCTTCCTCCCCAAACACAACACATTAAATACTTATGATCTGCCTTATCTTACTCACATCTATAAACCTAGCTAGCATAAAACTCAATCATCGGATCCAACATCATCCACTCTACACAAAAAATCACAAATAACATAATTTATCAAGTCCAAAGCTACAGGTATATACAATTCATGAGGCTTGTGTGGAAGACAAGATGCACTATTCTGTTTGTTCTTCTCTTGCGTTCAGTCTACTTGTATCAGTTACCTCATGGATGTGTATAGTTTTATGGAGGCCAAATTTTCTAGTAAGTTTGTATTGCGAGGCTTGTTTCTAGGCCATGGGTCTCTTAGGGTGGCCCAATTGCCTAGTTGTTCACTGGGACACATTGCCTACACTGGAATGTTGTAAAGAACATGTATCCTATTACTTGGAAAATATCAGAACTGCTCCACAATGTAATCACTAATGGGCATTTTACGACAACTTTGGACCGTCATGTGAAATTCTATTTATCATGGGGGATAAGGGAGTCAATCTATTTCAATTATCTTCTTCTTATTATTCTTTTTTCTTTTCTTTTCTTTTCTTTTCTTTTTTAAATTTTATTTTCAACTTTTCACTGATTTCTGTTCCTCTAGCTTCTGTGATGGTACATAATTTAAGAGCTGCAATTCTCTGAGTTTCCCTTTTTGGAATTGAAATTTATGCTTTTTGTCAGTTAAAAAGTCGGTGATTCAAGAAGAGCTGCAGGCCTATGCCCGTGGCTGTTGGGGATTATTACCTGCCTTCTGTCGCCATCCAACTGATACTTACCAAAATTTTGGATCTTTAGTGAAACTTTTAGTTACCTTCATCACAAAGGACTCATTTATGCTCGAAAACATAGCCATTGCTTTGCAGGTTTGCGTTGAATAACTTACCTCAATGATTGTTTTACTTTTCTTAATTTTTCTTCTTCTTAATTTTTTCTTTTCTTTTTGGGCTAATGTCTCTTCTTTTGCTCAGTTCTGTAATATTTGATCTTATATATCTCATTTCTTTCTTCATAGGAACTTGTGAATCAAAACAAAACTGTAGTAAGATCTAATGAGGGTACTGGTGAGTTTGCAACACTTCCAAAGACCTCTGAAATAAATGGTTCTTCTGTAGTGTTCAAAAGTAAACCCCCTTATTCAAAGAAAATTGCAAGCAGAAACATCAGGGCTTTGGCATCATGCGCTAGGGAGTTGGTTCAGGCTTTGGTAGATGTCTTTTTTGATTCACCTCCAGAGAAGCGTGCATATTTGAAGGTTACATTTAGTATCTTACTATATGCTTTGAAATGGTTAATACATAATGTTCTTGCTTGCCTTTTTTTATGATTTAGTGCTAAGTTTTTCTGATTATTGAGTTCTCATATCATTTAGGGGTCTGTTTTTTTTGTTTCTGAATATGTGCTGATCCCTGTGTCCTCTGTGTATTATATAGGGGGATTTGGTCAAAGCCCTCTCATAATAAAACTTTAATGCATTGAGGACAAGTACAAAAAATTTTCCTTGAAAAGTCCCAACACATTACCAAAATATTAAACTTTAAGATAATATGACTTTTGATCTAGATGTCGGTTTTTAATAAAATTAGTATTTTTAGAACCCTCTCATCAAGATCTATCAAATAAGATCCACGTTGACTACAAAATTCTTAAAAAAAAAAAGAAAGAAAGAAAATTATTACTGTCGAAATTGATATAAACAGTAACATGTTACTCTATTTGACAGTAACATGTTACTCTGGCAATATTGTCAAAAAAAAAAATATACATGTTACTTTATCCTTACTTATGTGCCTCCTTCTTAGGGGGTTTATGAAGCCAAATAAATTGGGATGTCCTTTTCACCAAACAAGGGTCTAATGGAGGGGTTTTGGCTAAATTTCCTTACTATTATATAGCTTTCTTTAGTAACCTATGTTTCTTCCTTAGGCTTTTCATATACACCTATGTTCATTATTGGTCATTTTTTTTAACAACATAAGATAATGCAAGCCTTGTTATTTTCGAAAGTTGTTCATGGTTGTTAGTTTTTCTCATATAAGTTAGAACTTATTCTTTTTTATAGACTCGGAGTATGAAATGTCTATTTTGGGAAAGAACTTTAGATTGATTCAACAGTGAACCAAAGTTTAAGAACATGATTTTCCATATGCTGTAATCCTTATTACATGGTTACTCCTGAGCTGTCACATCTTCGTTGATTGTATATATAATTGGCATAACTATCTCCAAATATGCTTATATGTATATTATTTAAAAATCCTGACATCTCATATCTGTTAGATTGACTGTGATAATACTGATTTGCTTGTGGCTTTGGGAATTTTCAAGGCCAAAATCTATTGTTATTAGCCATCACTGTATTAACAAAAAATGTTGTTCCAGTTTACTCCTCTAATTTATTTTGCATGTACATTAATATCAGGATGCCATCGAATGCTTAGCGTCTATCACTGATTCTTCAGTGACCAAAAGTATTTTCATATCATCACTGGAAAGATTTCAGCTCATAAATGATTTAGGTGAATTTGGAAAGCAGGGGAGTCATATCAGTGCTTCAGCTGATCAAGAACAGGGCAACATTACTCCTAGCGAAAAAGGCACAAAGAGGTATTAAGTTAGTATCTTTTTTTCTTTCTTTTTTTCTGTTGTAATAACAAAATAGTGACCTTAAGGAAAATGCTAACGACCGTCCATAGGCTGTCATTAATGTCAGAAGATGTGTAAAAAGTGTATTGGGGTATACATATTTTGGTATTGTATGTCATGAACATGACCCTTCTTAGGGGTTGTTTGGGATGAACTATATAAGTGCACTTTTTGACTTTTTGGCTAAAAAAGTAGAGAAAAAAATATGTATGTTTGGGGGATAACTTTTCGACTTTTTATGAAAAATGTGTATTAAAATATTGTATGAACTAGCAAAATTACCTTCTTACCCTTTGATCCCTGACATCTTTCCGGAAATGTCAGTGACCATCCGCACTGTGCCGCCAGTGCACATTCCATCACTGTGCTGCACTTTTTTTTCTCTTCACCAAAAAGTACACTGTTGGAACTAGCAACCAAGGGCATTTTTGACTTTTTACTCTCTGTCTACTCAGTATTTTTTTCCCGCCAAAACATGTGAATAGTGTTGACTTTTTTGTTTTTTCAGTGATTGTTTGGCTATTTTAGGGGATGCCAAACAGCTACGTAGTTTTTTATACTGATTTTTTGAGCTCTATATTATATGATCTTAGTATTTTTGAACATATATTCATATATTAAAAATTTGAGAATCTTTGTATTGAGCTTTCCATGTCATTGAAAACTCTATGCCTAGATGACCATGATGATATCTTTGTTTCTTCCTAGGCTATTGGCAGGTTCTAATATCTCCTTTTTCTTATATATTGTTACTAAAGAACTTCTTGGTGGTATTCATTTCAACTTTGTATACTCCTAGTGTATGAAGGTTGAATCACTTTTGTTAAATCTAATTTGATACAGGTGCCTGACAGTGGAACTAGCATCTTCTCTTGTTGAAGGAGCTAGTGAGGATATGATTGCTTCAATCTTTGACTTAATTAAACACACTTTGCAGGTATGTTGATGACTTAGGCTCTACATGATTTAGTCTCATATTAGTAACAACTATGGTGTTTGGTAGAGTTAGTAATTCCAAGGTAATGTGATCTTGTCTGACTTTTGGTATTTAGGAAAGTGATGAGGTTGGTCAGACTGAAGCATACCACACTTTGAGCAGAATTTTAGAGGTTTGTACTCATGTTTGCTACTTTTAAGCATGAATCATATCTAAAGTAAAACTCATTATTGTCTATGATGTATTATGGTGCAGGAGCATTCCTGGTTTTGTTCTTCACGTATCAATGAGCTGATGGATTTTCTAATTGGTTTGAAGTCTCCTGTTGTCATCACAACAGTTAGAAGTCGTTTTGCTTGCTTACAGATATTATTGGTTCACACAATAGAGGTTCAAAGCTTTTCTGTATCATAAAATTATTGAAAAACTAAATACATTCTGAAAATGGATTTTTGACATGCATGCTCATTTTTCTACTAAAGTAGAACTGTTAATGATAATTGCAACCACTAACACCTCTTATAATTTCAAACATAAGTGACGATGCAGTGTATAAGCATAAGAAATATATGCTTCAGAGGTGCTCAAAGCTTATTAAGATGAGAAGTTTAGATTATTTATCGTGTTGTGTTTGTCTTATAACAAGTACATTGAAGTTTAAAGTGACCATCAAGTTGTGACATTTGATTTGGATGTCTACTTTAACCTTCCTATATGCTTTTTGCAGGGAAGTTTGGACGAGGAAAACTCAAAGACTTTTCTTGTTCTCAATGAGATTATACTCACAATAAAAGATGTAAGAGCTACTTAATGGAATTTATAGCATCTCTCAAATTTTCATTTAAAGGTGTGTAAATTTGTTTCAAAATTGTGAGGTTGTGCCTTAAGCATGAATAGTGATTGGAATTGTGTGCATTCACATGAAGATTGTTCCTTATGCATTTGACGTGTTTATGCCCATCTAGTTTAATGCCTTTAGTTGTGTGTAGTTTGAAGAAGGATAGGGTTAGTTGTTTTGAGGAGAGTTGTAGATTGGTTGTCTCTTTTGAAGGGTGAGAGCAATCCCTTTTTTGAAGAAGGAATCATGTCAGTGCTTATTTTGTTTTCATGGATGAGTTTAAGAGACAGTTCAAGGAGTATTTGGATGTTAAATTTGTTGCTTCTATTGGTAAGGCTGGTGGGGATAAGTGTAAATCAATGTCCGAAAATGACAAAGTTTTGAAATATATTAGTAGCTGGGCGAGGATGTTTTTGAGTTGTATAAGGGCTCCAGCTTCATGAATTCGCCAGTTGGAAGTCATCCCTAGCATGTCCATTCATTTGGGATTCTAAAATGAGACCTTGCTCCATAACATAATCCAATATCCATTCATACAAATGATTCCTTTGGTCTGAAAAGACCACATGCGCCTGCCGAGATGCTTTGACAATTACAACCTAGGTGAAGTTCTTGTTTTGCACAGTATTAATATGTATTTTGTTTTTTAGTCTTTTTAACTCTTGTTCGGATGTTGAAGTAATATATTGGAACACCTGGTTGGTGCTTGAAATCAAAATCATTTTCTATTTTTGATTTGCCATACTAGGTCCTGTTCTTACACATTGCAACCAGGATTTAACTGTTATTTGCTGTTATCTTTTTAAAATAAACATTACATTTGGATCCTATTGTGTATAAAAATCTAAAAGCCATCTTTATATTATCGTAATTTTTTTATGATATTAACATTACAAACATATGTTAAAATGATGTGTTTTTCTTTTCAATTCCAGTCTACTGAAGAAGCTAGAAAAGCAGCTTATGATTTGCTGATTGGCATACATTCCAGCTTGCAGAGATTTTCATCTGCTACTTCTGATGAACCCTATCAAAAACTCATCAACATGGTAGGTGCATCAGTGTCCCTACTTTGATGTAGGATGTTTTTATTTAGCTTCATTGTGTACTGTAGTTATTTATTTTGTGATTCATGTGCTTCATCTTGCTATATTTAATCTTTTTCTTTTATTTATTTATTTGTCAGCATCTTGCTTTGGGATTCTAAAAACTATATCTGGATGACAGGGTACTTAGGTTTAAGGCTAAAAATTGAACTGAATGTGAAGAAGACAGATTAATGTTTTCATTAAAAACATTGATAGTCTTTTCTTTTTTCTTTCTTTCTTTTTTTTCCTTGTTTTCGCAACAAAATGGAGTTCTGTTCTATGATTTGGGAGACATGGCTAAACCAAGCCTCAATCATGTTTTGACACAAACGGTTGTAGATACACGTTGACGTCGGCATGCATTTGGATACTTACAACCATGTCTATGATTTTTTTGGAGCGAAGTTTTGTTTGCAAACCTCAGGATCAAAGCTCCAAAATAGAATCTCACTAAAAGATAAATTTATCCTTCAGTGAGGGGCCTGAATTTCTGAAAGGAAGGGTATCCACCGTCTTTAAATAATAAAAAAACTTGTCTTCACGTGTGGATTTCTTGTGTACTTTTAATGGTATTAGTCAGTTTCTTGGCTGCAGATTCCAATTTCTCTCAATGTTTTTAGCGAATTTTTTTATTTTAATATATTTTCTCAATGCAAATATTCAGATAATGGGCTATCTTTCTGGTTCCTCTCCTCACATAAAGAGTGGAGCTGTGTCTGCACTATCTGTACTGGTACATAACAATGCAGAAATCTGTCTTTTGATACCTGATTTGGTCCCAACTGTTCTAGCTTTACTACAAACTAAAGCTGTGGAAGTTATTAAAGTGAGTGTCCCAACTCCTAATCCATATTCTTAATCCTTTCTTACTCTTAAATGCTTATGAGTGTATCGTTACAAATTGAACAGGCGGTTTTGGGCTTCGTGAAAGTACTAGTATCAAGCCATCAAGCAAACGACCTACAGAATTTTCTACCTGATATTATCAATGGAGTTCTCTCATGGTCATCCATCTCCCGCCATCACTTCAGAGAAAAGGCATGTCTAATTTTGGATTTAAAAATGCAAATATTTTTGTGTTTATACTTGTTGAAGTTTGCTTTTATTTGTGTACATTCTTTTTATTAGTTTTTAGAAGTTCTGTAATATGCTTGTTTCATCATAGTACAGGTCACAATTATTCTGGAGATCATGATGCGTAAGTGTGGCGTTGCAACAGTTGAGTCGCTTGCACCTGAAAAACATAAGAATTTTGTCAAGAGCGTCATGGCGGTATGCTCTCTCTCTCTCTCTCTCTATATATATATATATATATATTATGACAATTTGGAAACGAAATCACCTGAATTCTGGGTCAAGTGCCAATATGAGCTTACTTTTATCCCTTACAAGTAAATGCCTTGAAGTTTATTGTTGACATTGATGTCAATACAGCTGAGATCAACATATGTTTAACGAAATATTTAGTATTGTTGAAACTTAATATGGTATCATGTGCAATTGATGAGATTTTTTGCTTGACCTACTGTCTGAAGTCAGTGAGGCATGTTTCAAGTGCATTCTGGTTTTATGCAAGAAAAGTAGCACTTAGGTGGGCCAATAAATTTTTCTCCAGTGTGGGTAGGTTTTAAAATCGGTGGTGCTGTATGCACCAATTAGTGTACTAGCACTACTTACGACATTATTATTGACCCCATTCATTAATCACATTATAAATACCAAAAACCTCTTAAATTATGCCACATCATCAGTTGGTGCACTAATTAGTGTATATAGCATTATTCTTTTAAAATTGAGAATGCTGATTTGTGGAGCCAAAGCTTGTTTAAGGAGCTGAATTCCTTGTCCAGCCAGCTCTGTTAGGGCTGTAATGCTTTTTTGCAGCCGACTTGAATTTTTTCCCTCATAGCCTAAACTTTATTATGCTGTAATGCTTTTTACAGCTAAATGGATTTTGAACATGTGGACAAAAATCTTCTTTTTAGCAGAAGAAAAAGAGAAGGTTCTTTAATCCTGTTTATTTATTTATTTATGGGGGTGATGAGTTCTTTCTGTTTATGCTTGTCAAGAATCCCCTGTATGTAATGTGGTGTAATTTGCAACATGCTTGTTTTGTTGCAGAATCGCCATGGCAAAACAAGTTCCAAGGAAACCGGCACTACTGATCAAGAACCGAAAGTTTCAGAGTCATCTCCCAGGGGGTCTGTTGTACAAAAAAAATGATGGCTTTTGATGTTATCCAAATTCTAAGTTTTGATTCACATTTCTCATTGCTGTTTAACTTGCACATTTTATTTAGGAGGCAACGGAAGAGGAAACACAGTGAATTCAGCACTCCATCCGAAGATGGTGGTAAAATGGAACCTAGAGAGAGAATGTGGGAGAAGAAACACAAAGGCTTCATACCCAGCAAAAATGAGCGAATGAGACCTGTGAAAGAAGATGGCAATTCTTATCACGATAGAAAGGGTCAATCACAGGGAAGTGCAAGAAACAAAACGAGGAATTTTAACAGGCGTCACACAGAGAGCAGAAACACACAGGCGAAGCAAACAAAAGTAAGCAAAAAATTTGGAGTTACCAAATCGGCCGAGCACAAAAAAGTGGGAAGGAAACAACAGAAATATTGAAGTATAGGTGTGTTGCATGATATCATGTTTTTTGGGAAAGCATGCAAGAACCAAAGAATGGGACATTGAGTGGAAGCGCAAATTATGTTTGATGTCTTTGGGGTCATTGGAGAAGCATAAAAGCCTTCAGTTCTTGTCAAGCTATTATAGTTGGGTGATTGGTGCAATACAATGCTAGAAGGCTGAACATTGTACACTAAAATACATTTGTAGATGATTTTCAATTATGATTCCAACATATGTTGTTTATGTTTCTAGTCTAGTAAACCATTGGAACCACAGGGTAACCCCTCTGCTTATAGTGTTTGGATGATAACTTTGAGCTTTTTTTGTCTATTTTTCGTTTCATTGATAGCATTTTCATTTTCAGTGCTAATGACACATTAATTAATCTAATGAAATTTTGTCTATTCAAGTTCATAACATCCACTTCTTTATTTAGGTGAACCGGTGGGACATTTTTTTTTTTTTTGGGTGTGTGTGTTTGTTTGTTAAGGATGAATCTTACTTTTTTATGTTAGTCCAAGTAATTACTCGCTCTGTTGACCTTTGATAATTGATCTGATTAGCAGATACAACACAACATAATTTGATCTTTCCTTTTTTGTTGCGTCTACGTATATGCCTAGCCATTCTTGTTTGTAACAAATTTGATAGAAATTGAATATTTGGTGAGGCTTTTATTTTTGATTTTGCAATAAAACTATGATGATTATATTCTTATTGTATTAGGAAATCGACAATAAACACTGCATTAGACAACAGATATGAATGGTCGAATCTATTATAATTAATTCAGTATTGACAATATAGTACAAAAATGATCTTTTTAATATTATTTTAATTTTTTATAAAAAATAATATATAAATAAAAATAAAGAAATGAAATGATTTAGGGCGAGGAAAATTTTAAAAATTGACCGTTTTCGGTAATAATACGCCGTCGTGTCGTTACTAGGGTGTGTAGGTGGGGGACAGATATGGTAGAGCTCCACGTGGTATGTCAAAACAGTTTCAAATAAATATTCAAATTACAGAAATACCCTTGTCCCATCATAGCCGTTACAATCTAATCTGATCTCTGTGTCCCCACTTTTCAACCAAATCATCATCGGAGTCTTTCGTAATTTCACTCTCCGCCGCACTCTCTCTCCAACTGTTGTTTTCCTCTTCGGTGAAATCAAACGACTTCCTTCTCTCTCTGCTCAAAACTCTACTCTCTCTCTACTCTCCCCTGATTGTTTTCTCTCTCTTAGGGTTTCTTCACTTCAAGTATGGCTTCGTCTTCGTCTGAACCTGCTCTGAAAGCCGAAACTGGAGGCGGAGGCGGAGGCGGTGGTGGAAGTGGTGGTAGCGGCGGAGAAACTTCAGAAGCGGCCGTGATAGCGAACGATCAGCTGTTGCTGTACAGAGGACTGAAGAAAGCTAGAAAAGAGAGGGGATGTACGGCCAAAGAACGAATCAGTAAGATGCCCCCTTGCGCCGCCGGCAAACGCAGCTCCATTTACCGAGGTGTCACCAGGTATATATACATACATACACATACTATACATACAACTATAGATATACGGAGCCTTAGAAGTACACATATTCGTTTTGTGAAATTATGAGAAATCTAGGAAGGATTGAGTTTTTGTTGGTTATAGAAATTCAATGAACACTTTTGAGTAATGGTAGTGGTTTATTTTTTGGCATTTGCTAGTATCAATTGATCCAGAATTCTCCTTCTTTCTCTTGAAGATGCATTGAATTTTAAGAAATGATCAACACTTTTTGTTTACACATCTAGATATTAATTTCACCACATATTGAAAGAAGTTGCCTTTTGTTGATTGCCAATGGTTAATTTTTTTTGTTGTTCATTATCCAATCATATTAGTATTTTGTGAAGGATTTTTTGTTGTGACAAAGTCCAATTGTACATTGGACACATTCTTGATTGAGGATTTTCAAGTATTTTACATGGAGTTATTGGTAGTGGATGATGAAAATACATTAAAAAGAATTCTTGTCTCATATCTTTGATGTCCTAAATTGGAATTTGTTGTGGTTTATCAAGATCAATGATGCAATCTTGATTGAACAACAATTTTGAATTGTGTCGTGTAATTTGAGTGCCATTTTAGGTTTACATAATCTATTGTCCATTCATCAACTGTTATAGTTGTTTACGAAAACCACATAAACTAGATAGTAATATTGGTGAATTGACCTCCTAGGTGAGCGGCGATTGCTCCTCCATAACATTGCCATGTGATGGAGGTGGTGATTATGTTGATATTGGCCTTTTTCTCCCTTCACCTTTATCTATAGATGTTGTAATGGTCAGCACATTAAACAACCATATGTTGTATTATTGTGCATACTTGTATTATGGTTGAGGAGATTATAAAGATATACTCTATAAGAGTTGTGATGTTTACATGTGACAGTACCGAAGGTGTTTTTTTAATTTCAACTTCAAAGGGCTGTCCTGCTTCTTTGTAAATACCCAGAGATAGGGTCACTCTTCACCTGAGTAGGGATATGCATAGGTAGGTGCAACTAAAAACCATGAGAAATGGTGGTATTCCTTTGATTTCACCTTTTTTTTCCCCCCCTGCTTTTTACTATGTTGTGTTTTGTTAAATACTTTTGAAGTGTTCACCTTTAAAGATATATATTTATTCCACTTCTTTTCAAAATCGTGACTCACGTTTTTTGTTTGATGAAATAACAGGCATAGATGGACTGGTCGTTACGAAGCTCACCTTTGGGATAAAAGTACTTGGAACCAAAATCAAAACAAGAAGGGAAAGCAAGGTCATTCTCTCTACATATACACATATCACATGCACATATTTATTTTTGCACATGCTTATGAAAGTGGCATGGTACTCGTGTTTTTTTTTTCAAATCTAACATCTTCCACTTCTTTCACATTGCATGGAAATGTCAAATTGACTGGTGAACAACCTATTTCTGCAGTTTACTTGGGTGAGTAGATATTTGTACTTTTTTTGGAATTGTTATTGCCTCTTTTATTTCATTAGTTTTGACTTTCTGAGACTGCAATTACAGGTGCATATGACGACGAGGAGGCTGCAGCCAGAGCATATGATCTTGCAGCCTTGAAATACTGGGGCCCAGGGACGCTCATCAATTTTCCCGTGAGATATCACATTCTTGAAGCCTTTAGATTTACAAGACAAATAGAAGCTATTAGATCACCAGTATTCCCACAAGTTTAAGTTATTAGGAAATGGCCCAATAAAGCTCCGACTCCATGCCTCACGTGTGAGGTATGACACCTTCTCGCATGTGGAGAAACAAATTAACACATGAACAGAATTGAACAAGATGCACAATAACAAACATGAGGGAGCAAATATATGCAACGAGACTTGAAGTCAAGACCTCCTGAAATCAAAACTCTAATGCCATATTAACTAACCAGTTATCCCAAAAGTTTAAGCTTTTAGATGAGATTTTTGTTAACAAAAACACTGACGTTATATCTTTGCTACTCCTTTTTAAGATTGAAAATATTCTTTCTTTAAATATAAGAAAATTGAGAAACAATTCACTTGTTTCATTCATTTATTTATTTTAGATTTTGTTAATCAATGAAATAGTGTAGAAACAATCAGATTATTTGCTTTTGCCCTGCCAAAGATTTGAAATAGTGTAGCAATGGGTCCTGGTGAATTTTTTTGAGGTATGCTGATGCACAATGTTTGGTGTAGGTCACAGATTATACAAGAGATCTAGAAGAGATGCAGAATGTCTCAAGAGAGGATTACCTTGCATCTCTACGAAGGTGTGTCGAAACTTGCCATATATGTAGCTTTATAGATCTGTGCTGTTGCTTATACTAATACGTGTTTATTGCAGAAAGAGTAGCGGTTTCTCAAGAGGAATCTCCAAATATCGTGCACTTTCCAGGTATAATTGTAAAACACAATGAAAACACATAATACCTGATACATACTATAGTTGGTCCTCATTATCATGGTTCATTTTTCTTTGTTGGCTCAGATATCATAGGGACTGTTTTGCATAGTTTTCAAAAAAATCGGTTCTCTGAATCGCTTTTCAAATGCTGTGAAAATTGTTTATTTGGGTCCTTCTAGTGGTCGGTGATAGCAGATTTCAACATTCTGGTGTTTTATAATAAACTTGTTCTTTTAAATTCAATTTACAACAACAATGAGCCAATCAAATTATCAGCTTTTCGTTTTCTGTAACTCTAAGAACAAAAAAGATATTTCAAAAACCCAACCAAGCACAACCTATGCCTTTTCACAAGTGCTCACAAGTTGAAAGCTTTTGAGCATGCGGCTCATATTTTATTGCATCAGCTTGTGTCATGAACACATAAGTGTTGAAGAAACCTAAAAGGCATTTGATTCTAGTTGATATTTGTAGCATGATGAAGGTTTTTGCAGCTATTAATCCCCAATTGGGCAAATTAGTGACATCTGCAATGCACTCTATCATAGTTATAACATTATCCTTTCTAATTTTTTTTCTTCTTAGAAGTATGTCGTGTTATCAACCGTGTAAATGACATTGTTTCCAATTAAGTTGTTACATACTGTGTCCAGTGCCAAAGCTTAGCCATAAACTAAATTCACTCTAGTGGTCTGTTAAATATATTTTTTTTTTACTTATCAAAAAAAAAAAAAAAACTTAAATTCATTCTAGTGGTCCATTCCAGTCATTGAGGAAGTCACACCTTTGTTTTAAGTAGGGTTGGACCTCCTCAATAGGTACATAAATTTTATATTACATCAGTACATTTAATTTATTATAACATCCTCTGCTTTCTTTTCCATGTAATGTGCTATCATTATGTAGTCGATGGGACCCATCACTTGGTCGTATGGCTGGGCCTGATTACTTCAACAGCATAAATTATGGTAATATGAAGAAACTATATTTTATCTATTTACTCCATCTTTTCGTAGTTAATAAAATTTAAGCTTTTGAATTTTTTATGTTCTTTCTCATAAATTATCTCTTGTATTAGCTACCATGTAATAGTTTCATCATGCTAAAGGTACAGGTGAAGATGAAGGTGAATATTCTGGTGGTTTTTGTATTGAGAGAAAGATTGATCTGACACCTTACATCAAGTGGTGGGGACCCAGCAAAAGCCGTCAATCAGATTCTCTCTCAAAATCTTCAGAGGAAACAAAACATGGTCATTCTGATGATATTGGCAGTGAACTTAAAACATTGGAATGGGCAATCCAGCCAACTGAGCCCTACCAGATGCCCCGTTTGGGCATGTTCCATGAAGGAAAAAAAAAAGGCTCGTTGTCTGCCATGAGCATCTTGTCACGATCCGCTGCCTATAAGAGCTTGCAAGAGAAAGCATCAAAGAAGCAAGAAAATAAAACCGACAATGACGAGAATGAAAACAAATGTACAATCAGCAAAATGGACTATGGCAAGGCTGTTGAGAAATCAAGTCATGATGGAAGAAGTGAGGGACTTGGAGTTGCACTGGGAGCGGGTGGAGGGGGACTGCCTCTTCAGAGAAATATGTACCCATTGGCTCCTTTTTTGTCTGCACCGCTTCTGACCAACTACAACACTATCGATCCCTTATCAGATCCCGTTCTTTGGACAACACTCGTTCCTGTTCTTCCTCCTGGACTTCCTCGTGCTGCTGAGGTTGGTATATCTATTATTGAAGTGTGTGTTGGTTTAAGAATTCGTAAAATATTAGAATGATGAGAATAAAAGTTCAGGCATGTTTACTAGTCGGATATCAAGAAGTTATGTCCTGTACTAATCAAAATCTTGACAATATGAGGCACGCTATGTGTTCTTGAATTTCTGATTTTTCGTGGCAAATGTGTGAAGTTGTTTTCATGAGGAAATTTGTTGAATGAAACCTTTTTGGATTTTGCTTTCATAAAATTCATTTTTTAAGGAGATGATGATTGCAAATCTTTTAGTGTAACTGCAGTATTTTTTTTATTTTTTTTTGTGGTTTACTTGTTTTGACTTCCTTCAATTGTTATTAGAAGCAAATAATTCTTCGTGCGATGGTAAAAGCTCAGGCCTGAGAACGGAGGCAATAATTGACTTAACCATTAAGTTAAAAATTTCTCTACAAAGTGTTCATATGGCTGATTTCAAGGGAAATAAATCTCTTCTTAATTTGATTATCGTTGATGATATTTTTGGCAGGTCCCTCGATGATCTGATACCTAATGAAATTGTTCAAATTTTCTTGCAGGTGACAAAGACAGAGACCAGTTCAGATTATACCTTTTTCCAGCAGGAGGAATAACAATCCATTCTGCATTTAACTGAATGCAGTGGGAAAGCATATTTTTCTTTAACTCGGGAAAATCAAGTTATGCATTTGCGCTGTGCAGGAGGAATTATATCAACATCTTGGACTATCTTGAGGATGAGGAGATTATATATACGGTTGAATACTTGTACTGTATGGGTTTTGGAGAAGGAAAACAGAGAGCGAGCTGTATAATAGGAGTATAACAAATTTTTTTTTTTATTTTTTGGTTTATCTTTAGTTGATGTTTCAGAGAATTGTATACCAGAATAATGCCATAGTGTATGAGAAGGTTTTTGTACTTTAAAGATGACTTGTGTCAAGTATGTTTTATATAGGAAACTTGTAAATAAACAAGTTGAGTTGAAAAATAGTGTCTGCCTTTTGTTAGATGGATACTCTGCTTTATTTTGATATGGTGGAGTGGTTAATCTGGGTTCCTCTTCTAATGCATTTACTTTCCTTTCACATGAATTGTGTGTTTTGATAGAAAACATTTTAATTTTTTTTTTTAAGCTTTTTATGTTTGATTGTGATTTTAAAACTATTGTGTTCATGCTTGTATTAGTGGCGACAGCAAGGTGGTGGTGGAGGGTAGTGAAGTTGGTGATGATATGGTGGTGACAGGGTAGAGTGGGATTGGTAAAATTTTAATTTGAAATTTATTTTTCATCTTTCAAAATTGAAATATTTTCTATGCAAATAAGATTACTTTTGGTTGATCACAACAATCGTCATATCAAACATCAAAAGATACAAATATATATATATATATGTGTGTGTGTGTGTGTGTGTGATAAGTTTCTTTTTTCAATTTATGTCCGATTCTGTGATCAAATTTTACATTTCAGACTTTTTCTAAGGTGGCCCAAGAAAGGAAAAGAAAAAGAATCCATCACAATGCACTTGCTGCAGTAGAACTGAAAGACATGATTTATAGCTTATAACAACGACAATCAATCAATCAAAAACCATTCTATTTCATAAAAATTGTATTGAAATCAACTGAATACACTACAACATGGACTAAAAGACTGGAGGTTAACATATGTCACAACTATTAAATAACAGTGTATTAATCCCCTTTCTTAGCTAAATGCCAGCTACCAAATAGACCGATCTAGGAGACCGAGACCATAACTGTATACGCGAAGGATATTATTGACAAGGACAAACATAACAGCTCCACGCTTCTTCATAAATCCATAAATGCTTCCAGCCTCGGCTTCTGTAGGACATGACTTAATGCTAGAAATGCATGCCTGCTGAAGTAGAACATAAGAGTATATAGCATGACTACCAGGGGGAGCGAAAGCAAGATGAAACAAACAATAGAAGTCCATGCTCAGACACTGCATCCTGGGCTTTATTAGGATAACCGATAATTAGAAAACCTCGACAATAAAGAAAGCTTTGAACCACCATGTGAAATTGTTGTTATATAGTCATGAATTGAATAGGCATTTCATTTGGAAGATTTGGTGATAAGGCTTCAAATTTCATAACCTCAATACCTTGTCTTGCCAAAGGCCTTGTGGTTTGGGTGAGCACACCATGATCCACCAAGATATAAAGCAATGCAGAGGTGAATCCAAAAAACAATGTTGCTTCAACGTGTATAAACCCCATTGTACATGTAAATCATATAAGTAAAATCTCACCTTGAAAAATACTCTTACATTGGAGAAATTGTGAGTTCCATACACCAGTTCTGCGAAGAAAAATACTGGGCAAAACCCAGGTTTCGATGTCTCCACTTACAGACAGAAGATGACCATTGTTCATTCTTTTTTTTGTTCTCCTCTTTTTTATGCATTAAGAGCCAGACAAAGAAAAGGAGAAGACGAAGAAGGAGAAGGTGCAGAAGATAAAGATCACAGAATCACTGTCAAGAATTCAGATGGTACTTTCATCCTCACTCAACTCCAAATTCCAAAGAGAATTCTCATAGAAGAAGGCACATCTCACCACACCCTAAGCTTTGTTTCATCTGACATTAACCACGAAAAGATCACGATCGTCAACTGAATCATCATGGTAAGCATAAGTATAGCCAACAAAGCTGTAACAGCATAGGAGGTGATAAAGTCTTTAGTTGCCTCTCATACGTTGCTAGTGATCAACTTCACTACATCTGCCTTACCAATTCAGCAAACGCTCTAAGAAGTGGGCCCCCTATTCATGCTTGTGTCATGCCTTGGGGTTTCACAACACCAGCTAATGCATTTAGGTAAGCCTATTCCCAAGTCTTATCAACTCCCGGTAATGACCTGTACTTACAGGATCACAGATATGCACTAAGACCTGTATAAAAAAGAAGGAAACTGATGAGCATAAATGAGAGCAGCTTCTAAAGAGTCTCCATGACCAAAGTCAAAAAAGTAATCTGAAAACAGTTTGATAGAGGATTTTTGAAAAATATGATAAGAGAAAAAGATTTTTGATTCAAGAGCACAACTTCGAAGTTGTACAAATTCATTTTCTGTCTTGTGAAGAGGTCATGTAAATAATAAGCGGTAGATTCATGCATTACAAATTTAAAATGAAACTGAAATACAAAAGATATATAAGCCAAGAAAGAAAGGAAGAATGTAAAGTTTTGCGGCAAGATGGTTACAGAAAACGTAGATGCAATCAGAGTGGAATCAGGATTTTATCCTGACTGGGGCCAAGCTTGCATCACCTCCACCCCCTCTCCCTTCGCTACATCTGCCTAACCAATTCAGCAGATGCTCTCTACCTGTTGTATGCTGAAAGAAGTGGGCCCTATTCATGCTTGTGTCATGCTCGCGGTTTTACAATACCAGCTAATGCATTTAGGTAAGCCTATTTCCAAGTCTTGACAACTCCAGTAATGACCCGCACTTAACAACATACAGGATCACAGATATGCAATAAGACCTGTATAAAAGAGAAGGAAACTGATGAGCATAAGTGGGAGCAGCTTGTAAAGAGTCTCCATGACCGAAGTTAAAAAAAAGTTATCTGAAAACAGTTTGATAGAGGATTTTGGAAAATATGATAAGAGAAAAAGATTTTTGATTCAAGACCACAACTTGGAAGTTGTACAAAGTCATTTTCTGTCTAGTGAAGAGGTCATGTAAATAATAAGTGGTAGATTCATGCATTACAAATTAAAAATGAAACTGAACTACAAAAGATATATAAGCATAAAAAGAAAGGAAGAAAGTAAGCTTTGCAGCAAGATGGTTACCGAAAACTTAGATACAATCAGGGGTGGAATCAAGATTTTATCCTGACAGGGCCAAGCTTGCATCACCTCTCCCTTGACGAACCCAACCATCCAGTCAAACCACCACTCTGAACCTGATGTAACATGTATATTTATCTACACATGTGCAGAAAATAGAAGATAGGCCTTATAATTTATTTGTATTTTAAATAAATTGTATTAGGGATAAAACATAATTTTGAGTTTTACAACAATTGTCCTGATGGCAACTGGACACCAGACAGCCGCTCCAGTACCAGATTTATCCAGGTGATACATTTTCCATTTCCCGTGTGTTCCAATAACCATGTAAACGGAACTTGGTCGAAGAATAAAGATAGGCATCCAAATCGTATCCCATAGAATTCATTCTGTTCAGAAGATCAAGAGCATAGTTTGATTTTCCTTTAGAAAGTAGACACTTGAGCAGCTGGTTGCAAATTCGTGGCATCAACATGTAACCTTTCTCCATAGTATAACAGAAAATGTTTATTGCCTCGTCTAAATTCTCCTCTTTGCAGAGACTATGGATTAATCTGGCACAACTAGGGGGAGATATATTGATCCCCCGCTCCGCGAGAATGGAAAACAGCTTTAATGCTTCATCCAACTTTCGTGCCTGGCACAACCCAATGATCCAAATGGTATAAGGTGCTGAATCAAAATCCTTCACTTTGAAGTCCAGTTCAAGTAAGCCTCGAACTGCCTTTTCCAGTTCTCCTTTCTCAAAATGCTCCTCTGCTACTTTAATTGCTTCCTCATCCCGACCAGGAAGGCTCCTCAAATACTTCAACCAAATACTAAAAGCAACAGAGATTTTCTTCTTTCGACAAGACCAAGTCATAAGCGACTTGTAAACTGCTGAACTAGGCATACACCCATTCTTCTTCATTTGCTCAAAGACCCCAAAGGCATCCTCTTCTCTGTCAACCCTTTGGAGCCCATCAATGAGTGTGCCATATGTAACTGAATCAGGGGAATGCCCCTTAAGTTGGAGCTCCTTGAAGAGCTTGAAAGCACCATTAATGTTTCTTGCTTTGCTGAAGCCATTGATCAGAATGTTGTAAGTTGTGATGTTTGGAAGAACCCCACTATCAGCAAGCTGCATGAGAAGCTTGTAAGCTTTAAGAATCAATCCTGAGTCACACAATTTCGCCACCATTGTTTGGAGGCTTGCACTATCAAGAACCCGATCTGTGCCTTGGGAAAGCCGAAGGAATAATGATGGATTTCTTCCGATCTCCATTTTGTAGAACAGAAGGTGAGCTTCGTCAAGGTCACCATCCTTACAAAGCCCATCAATAAGAGCATTGAAGGTCACAACAGAAGGGAAGCATCCAACCTTCTCCATCTCAATAAATATTTCTTGTGCCTCTCCCACTAGACCATTCCTACACATACCGCAAATAAGAATGGTGTAGGTGCAAGTGTCTGGGAAGAGGTCTTGTTTTGAAATTTCAAGTTTAAGAGACCGAGCCTGGTCCAAGAGACCCATATCACAAAACCCTTTGATCAGAGTATTGTAACCGTGAGTATCTGGTGCCACACCTTTCTCCGTCATCACCCTCAACAATTTCAATGCATCCTTGACCTTGCCAGCTTCAGCTAAACCCCGAATCATAATAGTGTACAAAACAAGGTCAGGTATGATGTTCTCTTCAGACATTTTCTGAAACAAATCATGTGCCTCGTTATATCTCCGGGCTCTAAACAGACCATCAATCAAACAACTGTACCCATTTATCCCAAGGGCATACCCTTCCTTCTTAAAAGAGCTACAAAGCATAAACGCTTCATCCACTTTCCCCAACTTACAAAACCCATTGAGCAAAGCATTATATGTAATCGTATCAGGAGAACACCCACTTCTTTTCATTGTATTAAACAATCTATGTGCTTCATCAGCTCTCTTTGATTTGCACAAACCTGAAATAATAACAGTAAAAGTTATTCTATTAGGCGGTATACCTCTTTGAGTCATTTCATCAAACAGCTTAAGAGCGTCTTGAGTCTTGCCACTTTTACACAACCCATCGATCAAAATGCTATAAGTAGCGCAATTTGGAGCACAATTCGACTTCAACATCACATTATACACAGCTAAAGCTAACAAAATCACCTCTTTTTCAACCATAACATGCAAAATCATATTATACGTATGCAAATCAGGTTTACAATCAAAGTCTTTCGTTCTACCAAAAGCTTCCACGGCCTTTTCAGCCATTCGCAACTTCCAATACCCAGAAATCAATACAGTGAAAGCATCAGACGAAATAGGAACCCCACAACTCTTAAGCTCTTCGAGAGTTTTCCAATACAATTCAAACCCATTATCCTTAACAAGCATATCAATAATAAAATCAAACGAAACCCAACAACGAAATTTCCTTCTCTTCGATGCCCAGACGAAAAATCGAAAACCCAGTTCGGGATTTAGCTGTTCTTGAAATACAGAATTGACAATGTCGGGCAAGAGAAAAGGGACTACCTTTTCGAGTTCAGGTTCCATGGGGGTCGATGAATTGATGATACTGAGGACTTCCTCGGGAGTGGTTATTTCGTAGGCAGTGGCGAGTGGAGGGAGCTTTGATGTGGTGGAAGAGAATTGAGAGATTGGTCTGAGAAGAAAAGGTGGGAACTTCATGGATGAGGTGAGATTGGAGATATTCTGGGGAAGAACAAGAGTTTCATCCTTTGGAGAATGAGGGTTTAAAGTGGGTTTTGGGTCTTGAGGAGGAGGAGAGAAACAAGGCAGTGTCTATGGAGGCTGCGGATGCAGAAGCTAAGAGAGAGAGAGAGAGAGAGAGAGAGTGGGGTGAGGATTGAGTGTGAAGGTGACTACGCTTTTACTGTGAGTATCTAGAAAGAAGTGGCTTGAAACCGTGAAATTATACCAAATGGAAGGGTATTTCCGTCATTGAAACCAAAAAATGGGCCTCCAGTTTATAGAAGCCCAGGAAGAGATTGGTCCAATTACAGCATCTCCAAAGGAGGAGGCAAAAGGACTATTTTTGAAATCTGTTCTTGTTTCACTGAAAGAACTCAGTTAAAAAAATGATTTTGTGTATAGCATTATTTGGAAAAAGACCTAAACTGCAATATTAGGTAGTGTATGTTATTTTTAAGGATATATAATTCTGCATAGCAGGAGCTGAGATGAGAAATAATGGAAATTTCTTAAGAAAGCCCTGTCAATTGGAAAGCTTTGTCTCAAGAAAAAGAACATTGCTTCAGTGTATTTTTCACATTCATCTACTCATGTCAACTACCCAAAAAAGCCCTTTCAACTACCCATGTGTTTACTTCATTGTATTTTTCACATTCATCTTGTTTACTTTCTCATTTTTTACTTCTCACTTTGGAGATGGATCAAAAGTAGCTCTCATTGAATTTGTTGCTGTGTGTCCTATTATTGTTGTTGTTGTGTGTGTGTTTCTTTTTGTTTTTTGTTTTTTGTTTTTGTTTTTGTGAAGAGTGTTTTGTTTTTATTTAAAGAGCAATGATAAATAGTTGAATATTAACAATCATTATGATGTATAAATAAAATATATATTTTTTTAGGTTGGGTCTTAGTTGGTTCAACTTATAGCAACCGTGGATGTTATTGAGGGTAAATTTAAGGGTGATATTTTGGCAATTTTAAAATAATTTTTTAGTAAAAATAAAATAATAAGACAAATTTTTTAAATATATTCATTAATGATTGATAGGGATTAAATTTTAATTGATTGATTTGTAAACAAATTAAAATTTGACATTCAACGCTTCACCTTGTAGAGGTAAATTTAGGAGTTATTTATTTTATTTTTTTAAAGGAAGGAGTTATTTATGCTAAGTATTATAGTTTACAAGTGTCCTAATAAAATATTTATATTATTTTTTTAATTTTTTTCTTTTATCCTAATAAAATACTTAATCTCATGTGTTTTATAAAATTCACTCTAAATCCATTCATCCAAACTGAACCTTAACAATCTCCTAAATTTTGATTTCAAATATGTGAGGATAGAAAAATTGTGCCATTAGCTCCACCACCATGTGGGAATATCCCTCCTAGTGCTTTTTGATCATGTTTGATTCACAAGATTAATAGTGAAGTATTAATAATCTTATTAAATTAGTGTGGTATTCACTATCCAATAGGATTAATATTCATTGGATTAATAATCCCACCCCTACCCCATTACTAATAATCCTACAAATTTATTGGATTAATTATCCATTGGATTAATAATCCTAAACCAAAATATTAAAACAAACATAGGATAATTGGGCCCACGGATTAATAATCCTAATCCCATGCTCTAATCCACCTAATCAAACATGCTCTTTAAGATTTCAAGAATAATTCCCCAAGTGAACTCTGATATTTAAAAGAATTTAAAATTAAAAATAAAATAAAATAAAGTTTCGTTATTAGTGACTAGTGACTAGTTTGTTCTTATATTATTTATGGGAAGTGATTGAGACTCCTCCAATCATCATCCCCACCACCTCCCACACACACGTGGCGAGTGGTGATTGGAGAGAAGGAAAAAAGAAAAAGAAAAAAAAAAAAAAAAAAAAACTGATCAATCAGAAAGAGAAGGATCAAAGGAAATACCTCCTTAAGCGGTCCAACTCATTTTACATTATCTATACATGACCAAAACTTAGAAGTCAACCATGGCTTGCTGAGAGAATCATGACAACTTAGAAGTCAAATGGCTTGCTGTGTGAGAAGTTATGTTGTGCTGTGTGGAATGAAATCGGTTTTTTTTTTTTTTTCCTTTTCAATTATATATTTATTTATTATTTTTAACTTGATTCGTTGTTACTTAAAATACAGTATAGATTGGATCATGTGCTATGTTTGTTTAGGCGGACTGGATTAGCATTTCCATGATTAATAGTCCTAGGATTACAAATTCGTTGGATTATGTATCATATCTTAACTAATAGTCAAGTTTAAAATAATTAGTCCGTACTTTAATTGTTTAACCAAACATCGGATTAATAATTTTATTGGACTATTAGTCCAATCCCAAACTTATGTCCACCCAAACAAACATGGCCAGAGTGTACTATACATAATTCATTTTTTATTTTGTTTTTATATATTTTTTAACATGATATATTCTCATTCAAAACACTTCAAATTATATTACAAAGAATATATTATGATCTAAGGACATTCGCTCACTTATCAATCGAGATGGAGGGTCCTTTAATTAATGCCCTAGAGTAACTAATGGGGCCTCCTATTGGACTTCCTGAGCTTGCTTGGATGAGGTTTTGTTGTTGGATTGGGTTTCTTCTCCCTCTACGGCACTTGTTGAAAGGCTTTTTAATTCTATGTAATTGGTGTTTTTTGCTAAAAAAAGAGTATATTATGATCTGAATTAGAGATAAGGTAAATTATTAAAATACAAATTATTTACCTATATGATTTAAAAAATTATAAATATCCCATTATCATAATTTTTTATTTAATAAAATTAACTAAAAAATAAAAAAATTTAACTGTTATCTATACAATGATAAAATTATTTAAATTATTAATTAAAATAAATTTCTAATATCATTAAAAATTATTAATTAACTTACCAATTTATTAATAAAATGAACAATTTTTTATATAATTAAAACTTTAAGAGACAAAATATAATTTTTTAAATTATAAAAAATAAATTATATTTTAAAAAAACAATCTCAGGATGTATTTATAATTTATCCTTAGACATATAAACCTCCAATGGGCTGGGCTTGGCCCACCACGAAGCTTCCTCGTTGGAGATTCAACATCACTACATACTCGAGTTTTGGTGGACTTTATACTTTGTGGGGTTAGGGTTGTCTTTATCTGATTAAGTCCCACCGGCTGACCTAAACCAACCACTAATGTTTCATGATAACATTATCAGCTTATTTTATTTTTATAATAAAAACCATATTAGATAAATACATATATTTTCAACAGGTATTGGGAATATTTCAATGTCAAAAATTAGTTAGTAAATCAAGAAGACTTTCAGTCAATGATATGTTATAAATTATTTATCATTTCTTTGTTATTAAGACTATAAATTCATTTGACTTTTTTATTATTAATTGAACACACTATTAAAATAAATTTATTAAAAAACAAGATAATTACTTGCTTATTTTAATGTTAACAGTTGCATCCAGCATATGCAGATTTGACTGGTTAAAATTTTGTCTCAATTATTTTCTGAATACATGTAAGCTCATTTTTTTAACATATACCCAATGATTATATTATAAAATTAAGACTGTGTTTAGTGAAATACATGATTTCACAACATGATTTGAGTGTTTTGTTTGTTTACAATTTTTTAAAAATTGACTCCTCACCCATTTTTCAAAACAGGTCTACTCGGTTATTCTCCCATACGTCTCCCGACGTCCGGCCGGTTGACCGAAACAGTACTCATGTTTTTTTTTTTTTTGACACCTGTTATTTTTATATTTTAAATAAAAAATATTTTGAGAACTTTTTAAAAAAAATTTGTGAACTTTGAATAGAATTTTAAGTTGTGTGTTTGGTTATGAGTTATAAATTTTTGAATCAAATATCATATGTCACATCTCTCAATTCAAAACTCATAATCAAACAAAATTTTTTACATTCAAATTATAATTCTAAAACTTACAAATTCAAAATACAATTCTATATTCAAATCATAATTCTAAACCTCCACGAAACGAAATCTCAATATGTGTTCTTGAAAATTTATAAAACCTGTTAACTGAGAGTCGTCAAGAAGACTTCCCCTTTTCTTGTAACTCTTCTTTCCTCTCTTCTCACAAACAATGAAAGAAACCATAGTATTATACCCAGCTCCAGCACTTGGCCACCTGGTGTCTATGGTAGAACTTGGAAAGCTAATCCTCCAACATCATTCTCACTACTCCATCACAATCCTCATCCCTACCACACCTTGGGAAGATGGAACCACCATTTCCTCGTACATCAACAAGATCAATCTTCCACTTTCCTTCCACTTCCACCACCTCCCCACTCCCAATCTCTCAATTTCTCCCAACTCCAACACCCAAACCCGAGTAGGCAACGCATTTGAATTCATGCGCAGCAACGTCCCCAATGTCCTCCATGCCCTCAAAACCATCTCTCTTACCTCCACAATACCATCTCTCATCACCTCATCAGTCCAAGACTCATATGATCCCAACATCCCAACTTACTACTATTTCACTTCTTGTGCTTCAACTCTTGCTACTTTTCTCTACTTCCCTATTCTCCATACCCAAACAACCAAAAGCTTCAAAGACCTTCCCTCCACTATCTTCCACATCCCTGGTTTGCCACCATCACGGCCTCTCATTTGCCCGAACCCATTCTTGATAGGGACCACCAGGCCTACCATGACTTCCTTAACTTTGGCGCTTGCTTACCCAAATCAAATGGGATCATAGTTAATACCTTTGAATCGCTCGAGCCTAGAGCAATCAAAGCTATCACCGACGGTGATTGTACTAGTCCAATTCTAACCCCGCCAATTTACTGCATTGGACCAGTGATAGCCGATGCTGAGGATAGAATTGGTAATTCATCTAATTCATTAGATTGTTTGACATGGCTGAACACTCAACCCAGTAAAAGCGTAGTGTTCTTGTGCTTTGGAAGCAAAGGAGCACACTCAACATCACAGTTGAGAGAAATCGCTATTGGGTTAGAGAGAAGTAATCAAAGATTCTTGTGGGTTGTGAAGAACCCGCCTCCAAATAATTTGGAGGAGCCTAATTTGGAGTTACTACTACCAAATGGGTTCTTGGAAAGAACAAAAGAGATGGGTTTGGTGGTGAAGTCATGGGCACCGCAAGCGGCGGTTCTGAGACATGAGTCAGTAGGCGGGTTCGTGACGCACTGCGGGTGGAACTCGGTGGTGGAGGCGGTGAGTGCTGGTGTGCCAATGGTGGCTTGGCCATTGTATGCCGAGCAACGCTTGAATAGTGTGGTTTTGGTAGAGGAAATGAAAATGGGGATTGCCATAGCCATAGATGATGATGGTTGGGTGAGAGGAGATGAGATTGAGAGGTGTTTGAGAGAATTGATGGGGTCTAGAAAGGGAGAAGAGGTGAGGAAAAGGAGTGAAGAGATGAGAGTGATGGCATCTGAGGCTTGGATGGTTGGTGGTGGTGGTGGTGGGTCGTCTCTTGCTGCTTTTTCAAACTTGGTGGCTTCATGGCCGTCCAATCATAGCAAAGGATGAAGGACATTAAAAAGTCCAATCAATGGGTGGCATTGGTTGAATGTATTAAAAACAGGGCAATGATTGATGGCCACAAAAAAAATGTGACTCAAATAGTTTGAATTTGTCAAAACGATGTCGTTTCAGTAAGTTTTGAATCCAAAACAATATCGTTTTGACAAATTTAAATCATTTGAGCCACACTTTTTGTGGTCCTCAAATATTTTTCTTAAAAACAGGATAAATAATCTTTGTATTTCTTTATTTTATTTTTTTGTTGTCAATTGCGTCATTTTAATATTTATAATTTTAATTAGCTAATGTCAATTAGTGTTTTTGAATAAAAATACTCATTGAATTAATTAAAATTAACTTATTGAATTAAATAAGTTTATAATTTTACTTATGAAAATATAACACATACCACTTATATGCGTAGTTTCTATAAAAAATACAAAAAAATAAAAAAAAAACTAACAACTATAATTTATTAGATTAAATTGACACAAAATTATAAATTTAGGGTTAAAATCAAACTAATTTAAATTATATAGACCAAAATGACACAATGACTAAAATATAGAGACAACCGATGTAATTTATCTTTAAAAATATAAATAAATAAATAATGTTATATAAAGTTATTTTTTGTACTAAAAATTTCTATAAAATAATGTTATGTTTCTTTGTCTTGTCGTTTTAATTCAAAACTTGATAATTGTGACTCTTAATTATAAAAATATCATTGTTACATCGTTCGAAATGAGTTTTTAATATGTGAAAATTATGTTTGTAAATTAGTATTTAAAAATATATATATGTGTGTGATGCTGCAAAGAGTTGGAGAAATGAATTGAGAATGATCATAAAATTTATCTTTTTAACTGATTTTAGATTTAAACAAAATTTATTGATGTAAATTTTTTACGATTTTTTATAATGAAATGAAAATCTTCATCATTTGAGTGAAGTGGTATGTGTCATACGAAATTCAACAAAGAATGTTTGATTTACAATTAATGGTGGTCCCATCCCATGTTAACAATTATTAAAATTTTAAGATTTCATGTCTGTAATTGTTAAAATTATGAAGTTTACTATTTGCATTAATCCAATACTTTGTTCCTAATTTAATTCTTTTCCCCCTTTTTTAACATATCTAATCCCACTATTTACATGAATTCCAATAACAAAGCAATAAAAAATGCTTTATTTGTAAGCAACTTCTCATTGAATTGTGATTAGGTACCTTTCCTCTTTGCAACTTTATATATCCGACAAACATGAGCTATAATGAGGAAAATATCGGATACCATTTATGCTTTTATACACAAAACTAGTGAGGGGCAATGAAGGTTGAAGTCTACGCATTAGTCAAAATGTATAATTCTTTGCTGACCAACCCACCCATCCATTCATTTTTAAAAGAACTAAAAATAAAAAAAATTGAATTTTTAGCCTAATAAAACAAAAATACAAATATATATAATTAGTCAATGAGTTTGCTCTCCACATACCTACCTGAATCATGTGATTAAGAAATATAATTTGATTTTTGAATTTACGTTCTTACATAATACAAAATGTGGTAAGTGTAATATTATTGTTAATAGTTATATTTTATATTATGATAGAGATATATGAGAAGAAAAAACAAACCTAATCAAATTTAAAATCCCCATCTAAAAAAATAATTAAAATCAAACATAGAAATTGTTTGGAATTTATTTATTTAATATATATTTTTAATTTTTTTATAAAAATATATTAAAAAAATAGAAAAGTAATATAACAATAAGCAACAATGATTGAGATCCCAAATTTGGAAATCCTCGTGACCCCTAAAATGATCTGAATCACTCACATGAGAGAGATTGGAAAAAAAAAGAATAAAGATTGAGACCTCCTTTGAAGGTCACCCCCTTCACCCCTTTTAATTTTGATTGGTCAACTTTTCTTTTTCCTTTTTTTTTTCTTTTTTTCTTCTCATCCAATCCTCAACCTCCATGTGTGTGAGGGGGTTGTGGGGGTGAGTGTTTTAAGGGGGTCTAAATCAATGCTCAAAAAAAAAATCAAATATATGAGTAATTCAGATCATTTTAAAAGTAATAAAAATTCCCAAATTTAGAAGTGCCAATTATTTTTGAAGAATAAGTGCACTTGTGTCTTATTCCCAAACAACTCTATAATTTAAGGAAGATATTTTTGGACAACGACGATGCAAAGAGTTCGGTAGTTCGGTTCTGACGCGTGGGTCGGCAGTATGTCTTTTTGTATTTGAGCACTGGTTTTCAATTTGCAAAGAACCCTACCAATTTTGTACTATTGATGGTTGGAACCCTCAATTATTGTGTAATTTTAGCCCCTGCATTGTTTGAGAGGTCTCTTGCAAGTAGACAATTGGAAATGTTTTTGTTTTTGTTTTCAAAGTTTAATTTGAGAACAAAAATCTTTTGTTTTGTTTTAACCTTTAAAAAATTTGGAGAAATTTTTTTTTGAAAAAAGAGGCCATTGCCAAACTATTCATGTTGTTAGCGTTTGGTAACGTTTACGTTTTCAGTTTATATTTACAAAAATTTTATGAACTGGTTTTTTGTTTATTTTTAGAAAAACATAAAACATAAACTACAAATGCGTTTGGTAAGTGACAAAATGTTTAAAAAATTTTTAAAATATAAAAAATAGTGAGAAATGGAAAGTGGTGGCAAGTGGCGGCAGAAGACGTTGGTGGAAAGTGGTAACGGTGGGTGGCAGGTAGCTGGTGGTGGTGGGTAGGTGGGTGACGGTGA